>WUAW01019825.1:16617-44092 GCA_017165845.1 Thaumetopoea pityocampa | reverse complement strand
TAGGTGGCCGTCCCACACTACGCTTGCTAGTACGTGGTCTCCATTCAAGGACCTTTTTGCCCCATCGGCCACCCGATCTTCGCGCTATTTGGCATGCTCATTGCCACTTCAGCTTAAATATATTATTAAACTTAGCACTCATAAAACCCATAAAATGAAAGCTTAACAACGTACAATATAAAATTCATAGTAATTTGATATATTAAATATAGCCGTATGTCTTATCAATTACTAGGAAAATTATTTCTTATGTTTTTGATCATAACTCAAAATTAGGTTTATCACTTAATGGCCTCTTAGTAAATGGAGGGTAGAGAATATTACTCCTGTCCGTTAGCGACTCAGTGTCGTGCACAATACCGCCTTAATTAAAGTTCCCGGTAAACTACGAAACGAAATGTCCCGCTGAAAATATTTTCAATCGTACGCCTGTGTATTCGTCGGTGTGTGTGTAGTGCGCTCACGGCGGGAATAATGAACGCTGAGCGGATCGGTATCGGGCTCCGGCGGCTTATCTTTGGCAACGCACAAATCCAATTAATACCCCGTGCGGGCGGAGCCTCGAACTGGCCTCGGTGAATGTTAGTATGGTTAGCATACACTCGGCTGGCCAGCGGCGAGACGTCCTCGGGGTTTCGTTCACTCATACTCGCAACTAATAATGATTGAGTTGTCGCAAGCAGTCACAGAATATGCTGATAGCGTCCGGCAGAGGCTGCATCACCAGCCCGTGATAATCCACTGCAGGACACGGACCTCTCTATAAAACGGCGCGGTTTGCCGTGGTCTCCACGACCGACGGGCGTCTTGGAGATCGTAGTAGATGTCGATCGAGTCGCGGGATAACGCTGCTACCCATTATCCTGATACATCTCTGGGCTAGTTCGTCACCGGGATGAGTCTGAGCGTCGCTATTATTATGGGTCAGGAAGTCCCGTCGCGAATCTTCCGCTCGTCGCTTACGTTCCGCATCTCTCGAGTATAATATTTTGGCGAATCAGATTTATAAAAATGCATTGGTGGTATAGTGTGCTAGACACGGCTTACGATCGAAAGGTCGTGGGTTCGATCTCGGTCCCGTACCATGGAGTTATTTCTAATTCATGTACAGTCTACATTTTAGACACCAATGTACTCAACGGGGAAGAAAAAGTTCGTCAGGTAACCTGCAAGCCCGTATGGGTGTGTGAAGTCTACCAACTCGCACTAGGCCAGCACGGTAGACTACGGCCTAATGCCTCTCCTGATAAGGGGAAGTCCGTGCCCTCGTAGTGGGGACAAATATGGACTGAGGATGATGATTAATTTTGGTGGGTCAATGAAGACATCTGCTCGTTGAAGACAACTCACAGGTGAAAAAGAGGCTCTACCGCGGGATTCTTGCTCGTGTGGTATCTACATTCCACAGCCCGCCACAGGGCGCCATGCGGGCGTGTCGTTATTACTGTCGTTTTATATAAAAGGCGCGCACTGACTGCGCTTGCGTTGCCGTAATTAAAGCCGAATGAAACTACAGTTTGTACCAGCGGCGTCGACGGATCCGATGGTACAGCGTGTGTGCGCAGGCTACGACTAGAAATGCACGAGTATGTGACTGCGACCGGTGTACAAATGTTATTTGGTACGAACGACTGCTTGTGTCGCGAGTATTTCTATTTAATAATGCGCATCGTTCGTAAGCCCTGACAAACGTATCAAAGTCGCCCTTTAACTCGGCCGTGATTGGATCTGCGCTGTAGCGCGCACTAACAGCCGTACAGTCGCGCTCCGGGGCAATTAGCGCATCCCGCGCGCGGAGCGCCCCCGCTTTCTGCGTTGTTATATGACGCGAACAAAATATCAGCACTTGCAACCTTTATTCTGCTAAATTGGCTCTCCAATGGCGCCGAAAATGGCTCTCTTGTAAGGATCCGATGCGTTAATATACGTATATATAAATACTTCAAAGGGAGTGTGTGATCACGCTTTGATAAACCTTTTGTTTTCGAAATGTCAACTTATTCTTTGCCGTGGACAAAATTATTCATAGGACTCCCGCAAACCGCTGGGGCGCAGCTTGCAGGGCATGTCGGATTCCCGCCATACAGAACTCTACGACGGCTGATATCAATATACTGGGGATAAACTCTTTGAATAGGGACTTCTTTGACGTCCCTCTGTTTTGCACGTAATTTGCTCCAGCTGATCTGGCGAAGAGAGAAACTGCAGCCTTGCCTTCCATCTTTAAAATTAACACAAAGGACTCAAGGGAACAGTGAATGGTAGCATATGGTGAATAGCCGCCTCAGTTTGTCTCCTATGAAAGTAAGCGCGATCAGCCAAACCCATAGGCGTATACCGTCGGGGCCGAGTGTGGTGTTTGGGTCTAGCTCCTAATCAATCGCCCCCTAGTTATCGATGTAAGTAGACGCTTGTCTCCGTACCCAGCACCACTCGATCGCTACGTTATCCTTATTTATTATCACATTCTATTAATAAAAGTTTTAATCTAATGCAACAGTATTCTACTCGTATTCGTCTATCACTGTAGCAGTCGAGAGTGCGGAGAGCGCGCGTTGCCGGCGCTTCTTTGAGCAAATTGGTTCACCTGCACGAAATCAACAACAGCCTAACCCAATAGTGATAAGACTTGCCTCTCGGGAACGCTTTTGTTCTTTGTTTTGTCAAATGGGTGTTCAGTCAATGGCTTCACATCGTTGACATTGAACCTAACGATTGTATAGAGCCCAACCATTCATCTCTCAACGTTTTGCAGCGAGCGTGCGTGTCAGTAGCCTCCGTATGTACGCCGTCGGAGGGTAATCAAACATTGGTTCGCGCCCTCTCAAAGGTGTTACGCTAATTATGTGTCATGTGCCTCGCGAATTTGTTTCTAATTCAGATGTAAATTTGGACAATAAATGTGTGCTGGTCCACAGCGCATCCGGCAGCACCTACGAAGACGACGACCGGCCGCGCTCCACGAGCTCCCTACCAGACAAGAAGTAAGTACGTAGGCTCCCGTGGGCCTTCGTTGATGCGGCCACTCCCACTCGGAGTACTGAGGTACAGTTACCGAATGGCGGGTCGTTCTCACCACCGCACCGTGGCGCAGGCAGAACCACAGTGAGATAGAGAAGCGGCGACGCGACAAGATGAACACGTACATCGCGGAGCTGAGCGCCATCGTGCCCATGTGCGGCGCCGTGCCGCGCAAGCTGGACAAGCTGACCGTGCTGCGCATGGCGGTGCAGCACTTGCGCTCGGTGCGCGGCGCGCTCACCGCCTGCCCGCTGTCGTCGCGCCCGCGGCCCGCCTTCCTCTCCGAGAAGAAGTTGAACGCGCTCGTGTTGCACGCGGCGCAGGACTGCTTCTTGCTGGTGGTCAGCTGCGACCGCGGCCGACTGCTGTACATCTCCACCTCGGTCAAAAAGATGTTGCACTACGACCAGGTCAGTTTGTGTCTTACACCACTGACACGCACTCACCGATACTACTCGCCCCGCCTGCACATATTATAAAACTCCCCTCGGCAGAATATATAATAAAACTCCGGCTTGTATGCATAACACTCATCCCCGACTGTACCGGTGGAGACGAACGCCACATTCACCTTTAGTCAAGAGACCCTACCACCGTATGAACCGAGTCAATCCCTCCCACAAAACTCTAATAAGGAAACAGTGTGGCGGGTGTATGAGGTATTGATAAAGGCGCACTTCGCATCTGAAACCAATCCACACGTCAAATGTACGGATTTGGTTTTAGGTGCGATATCTTTTTAAATATATGAAAAGCCATACATTGTATATTTCTCCCAAACTAAAACATGTGATATTTTCATAGTGAGGGGTGCCTTTAAAAATTGTGTAATTCTCTCACCTAGTAATTAATAAAATTTCAATAATTTGCTCATAATTCAAAATGAAATTAAAGTTAATTTATTAATAAGTGTGTGTGTCTTATAATAAAATTAATAAACCATTAAAGATCAAATTAACAGAAACATACTATTAACCCTTTGCACTTCATTTTTTTCATTCACATAACAACCCGATGCAATTTCAGTGGAAAGTTCATATTTACATATAAGAAAATCATTGATACGCAAAGTGATCGACCCCCAGGCGTCGATATAGACCACATTATAATAAGAAATTTATTTTTTTCGAAGCGAGCATCGCTACCTGCTGTCAGAATCACATTAGAAGTCTATGAATTTGCAATATTAGTTAAGTAGGTCTACCCAAAACCGAAAAATATGGCCGATTACTCTGAGAGGTAAATACGTTTGGGAATCTCTGAATTAAATGATATGCAAATTAAAAGAAAAGTCAGTGTTGAATGTTATTGTTGTTTTTAATTCATTTGGATATAAATATTATAATATATATAAAAAAAAAATATATGAAATTACTACATTTTGTGTGTCTCCACAGCGGAGCCGTCGAGTCCAAAGGTTTAAATTACTAAATTCAAAAACAAAACTTTTCTTATTGATTACGATTACACTACCGCCTTATAAATCTGTTCGTTTAAAAATCAACGGTATCATTTTCATCGCCCTGACAACCTTACGCCGAGGCACGTACCCCGACCGTCTCGTCGCGCACACGTCGCTAATTGCGGAGCTCGCCGTGTCTGTTTTGTAATCTGAGATATTTTTGTAATTGATACGGTTATTATTTAATAACAAATGATATCATCATATAGTCAACATTGTATCATGTTGGCGGAGGTACCAACCGGCCACCCCGACGCCTGAGATCGCCATATTCGGCTGTTGCATCCGCACTCAGAATACTGAAACCCAATCCGAACGTATCCACAAAATTAAGATTACAAAAAATTAATGCAACAATATCATAGCCTAATAAACTTCACCTCAGTCTTATCTGGATATTGCTCGCCATATTCGATTGTTGCGGCTGCAATTTGTAAGGATACCGAAACCCAATTCGGACATATCCATAAAATTAAAAGATCACAAAACCAGTGTTACGTGCATATTGCACGCCGCACAATGCGCCGGCGTGTGAAGTGCTCTACTCCAGAGGTTCTCAAACTTTTTATGTCTTACAAACCACTTGTAATGCTGTTCACTTTTGGTTGACCCCCAAAGCGTAGTTAATATGAAATTTTTGTAAATTTATTAACTTCAAATATTTTGTTGACAACTGGCGTGGACCCCTTGCACGTCATCGTCGACCCCTGGGGGTTGATATAGACCAATTTGGGTATCGTTGCTCCACTTTCAACACGTCGCCTTGTCATAGTAGATCGGCTCCAAATCAACTTGTAATACGTTTTATCCTTCAGATGAGACCCCCACTGATTTTCTTTATTACACACGTGATCGTCCAAAGGTATTAACAAAATTGATAAACTTTCTTTGTTTATGTTTATAAGATTTATCATCAGTGATGTTTTCTCTCTCTCTTTTTCACATACGCATTTCCCTTTCTATTTTACAAGTGCCGTTAAGTACCTATATTGTCTGAAGTATTTTTTATGTTTCACTAGCGTTGGTTGCCTTTGAAGAAAGAAACGATACAAAAATTCTATACTGACGGTCGATAATATAGAAATACATTTGTCTCATTTATTTTTTAAATTATATACTCAATTAAATTATGTAGTAATTATACAAGATAGGAGCATCCTATATCCTTTAGTTCTTTTCCTAAATTCCATATTTCTTCCTCAATACACCTTTCCTACCTCATTCTCTTTCCTTTCCTCCCCACTAAGCCGTGGGGACGTAATGAGGAATTTTAACACTTTTGAACTTTTTAAAATGGCGGCGTCGCAGTTCGCCACCCGACACGTCTCGTTGCCCGCGAGGTTGAAATGTGGGGTGTGGATAACCACTTTGCTACGTTGAACGATCGTATCGGGTGGAAGGAAGTGGTCTCTGCCTACCCCAATGGGAAATAGGCGTGACTGTATGTATGTATGTAGTACATACTATGGTGTCTGCCTACCCTTACGGGATATCGGCGTAAGTGTATATATGTATGTATGTGTTTGAGCTCCTGATAGAATCTTCATTATAACCAACGCATATAATTTAATCACAATGATATTTTCTGATATAATATAATGATAAGGTTAGCTTCCTTATATTTTTATTATTAATTTCTGTATACCTTCAGTTAGTCATACAAATGTACTTGTTCAACCAGAAAAAGGAATTAGTTGCTCCGTGACGATTTATATTAAATACATGTTAAATTAATACATTCTTACAATTATATAAACAAAATAAGATTGAAGAGTTTTTTTATTCGAAGAAAGAAACTCCAGTGTCTCCATAGTAGACAGTATGTATGTTCAATTATCTCATTAAAAATGAAAAAAGCGAATGAGGCGTGCGCTTGAGTATTTTCCAATGTCTTTATTTAAAAAAAATCCACGCTTGCACATTGCCATAGCTCTGCTGATACTGTTCCTTTATAAAGTCACCCACGAAAACGTAGGGGTGTTCCCCCGACGTTGTTGTATTGGGTAGACTACAACTTTGAGTACCGAGAGCTGTCAGTAGTGTGCAGTGCCGTGAAGCGTTCACGCGGCCATCTTGTCATGAGACGTTCCAACGTTCGCCGTTAAATCGTTAAGTTGTAGGTACTCGCATCGGCGATTATCAGATCTCAATATTTTAAACACATCGATCAGGACTATTAAGTTTTTTCATAACCTAGTCAAATCTATTAGTTAAAAATTTTAAAGTTATTTAATCAGGTCGTTTCACCATCAGCCGATTGTAGCATCAGATTCGCTACCAGAAGATAATTTAGAAGTGGGCCAGTTAAGACGATTGACGATGGCAATTTGGTTACCCTGGTCATTCAAATTACCCACGAAATTGTTGTCGCCTATTAAAAACCGTAAATCCGTGTACGCCTTAATACACCTCCGTACATGGTAGGGGCTACTCTGACGATTGTGTTGAAGCACATAGACATCGTCATCTACTATATCGACAAAATTAGTATTAAATCAAACGTAATTTTCATCGCAACTCTGAAAATAGGTCGTGTTTATCTGTAAATGTGGGATGTAAATTCTATTCAGTTTGAAATAGGTCTGAGTGAATTTGAAAATCAAACGACACTCATTTATATTCATTAACTGATAATTTTTTTTAGCTATATAACTATGGAAAATGTTACTTTATCGTACCTATTTGGTGAGTGTACTAAATAAATGAAACTTTATCCGTAATAATTATAATTAGCGTACGATTTACACAGTGATTTTATATTTTAAACAATCACACCAGCCAGCGATATCCTGGCAGGAAAAGAATACAAAAAAAAAATTAATTCGGTATGAAGCAAATTACATAGTAGTATAATAATATGTACCTCCAAATGATGAATGGTGTGTTGTCCAAATAAGGTTTAAACTGGTCAATTACATCCTCATGTTACAGGCGCCCTCACTCGCGTCAGGCGCTCGTGCGCAGATACCTAGGGTGTAATCGCTCATTTGTCTCTCTTATATTAACTATCTGCACAAGTATCTAAGATACATTAGTGGTGTAGTGGTTATAGATACAACTCACGATAGAAAGGTCGCGGGTTCAATCCCGGTCCCATCCCACGGAATTATTTCTAATTCATGTACGGTCTACATTGTAGACACCAAAGTACTCAACGGAGAAGGAAAACTCCGTGAGAAAACCTGCGTGATCATATGGGTGTGTGAAGTTTACCAAACCGCATTTAGGCCAGCTTGGTAGACTACGGCATAATCCCCCTCCTAATCAGGGAAAGTCCGTGCCCCTGTAGTGGGGACAATATGGACTGGGGATGATCTACTATTTATGAGAACATTAATTATTATATTTAGTGCCTCCGAGTGCGATATAACCATGGTTTCAGGATGCCGTAGAGATTGTTGCGTCATTGTAGTTCTAGTATATTCAAATGCGCGGTTAGCGTCACGGTCCGCTAGAGAGTAGCGTCATTTGTGCGTAAGGCGCGGCAGTCGTAACACACTCGTAACATCATCGCGGAGCGTTAGGGCAGCCCCACATTGGCTACTGTTTACGTATATATTCAATACTAGCTGTTGCCCGCAGCTCTGCTCGCGTGCACTTCCTATCTACTCGACCCCCCCCCCCCCCGCGCGTGCGCCTTAATTTATTCGTAATAGACTTGCCGACTTGACTTGCCAGACAAACATTGTGACTCAGGAATAATGTATCTTTCCACCAGTGATTTTTTTTAGAATTGGATCATTAGTTCCGGAGATTACCCCCCTACATACTCGTACACACAAACAAATAAATTTTATCTCTTTATAATATAATACATTACACCCCTTAACGGACAGTTTTTTTTTAAAAAAAGACCGACCAAAAAAAAATTTTTTTATGTAAAAATGAAGGAGATAAGCTAGCTTCAACCAGTACCAGTTTACCAGGCTGGTAAAACGTACTAGCTTAATAAAAATCTACGACAACAGTATATTGGTTAAATAATCGACCCGGCACAGATGACACACAAATGTAAAAAGGAATGTTGCCACACCTAGATTTAAAAGGTGCAACATATTAAATGAGAAAAAAGGCATTGCACACATATGTTCTGTATTTTGTATTTAACAATTTTTTTTAATGTTTCATCATTCACCCCAGTCCATATTCATCCCCGCTACAGGGGCTTGCACCTGATCAGGAGGAGGACTAGGCCGTAGTATGCCACGCTGGCTTAGTACGTGATGGTAGACTTCACACACCCATGCGGGCATTCAGGTTTCCGCATGAAGTTTTTCATCTCCGTTAAGTACATTGGTGGCTACAATGTAGACCGTACATGCATTAGAAATAACTTAGTGGTACGGGACCGGGCTCGAACCCGCAACCTTTCGAACGTGAGTCGTCTCTATATAACAACTACACCACCAATATACAATGTATCACTTATGGATAAATATATGGATAAATCACTATACGAAATTCCGAAATGAATCTGTTAATATGTGAGCAGTCGGAGTTGCTGGGCCAGAGTTTGTTCGACATTTTGCATCCAAAAGACGTGGCCAAAGTGAAGGAGCAGCTCTCGTCCTCCAACCTCAGCCCGTGGGAGAGGCTCATCGACGCTAAGAGTGAGTTCGTTTCCTTTATCGGCGTCACGCCTATGGCACGTAAACGACCTTCAATTAGTAGTTCTGTATGTAATTACTCTTAACTACGCATGTAGCGGAAAACCGACATTCACGCGGGCGAAGCCGCGGTCAAGAGCTATTATATAATATAGTGCGTATAATTGGAGCCGGCCGAGCGGTAGCAGCTGCGCCGTAGAATACGCCGTGGCGTTCTCGAGGCACGGGCGGTAAGGTCCGTTCGCTCCACGGTTGGCCAGACATGCGAGTGCTGTTTTCAGCGTTCATATATGTGAATGTTTATATTACAACATAACTTCGGAATGTCCGATTCGAATTATATGTATGTATAATAGTATCGGTTAAGTCCTCACATTATCTCGGGTGACAAAAGCTAGGCAGTAAATTATTGGCAGTCGTGTTATTGTTCATACTTGAATGTCTCAGCGCTCGGTCCTCCCATATGGTGTAGCCCGCTATGAGTAAACGCACCCAGAAACATCATGACTACAGAAGTGGATAAGTGTCTATCGCACGTAACTCATGTATCCGAGGCAGAGTCCAGGGAAGTGCATTGATTTTTATTTCGACCACGTTTCACCAAACAAGACTGTACGAGTATGTCGGTAGGTCGTTGGAACGCGAGCCGATTGGATGTCGTCGACCAGGACTATCAGCCTCTGAGAATGTTGAAGATCAAATTAATTAGAGTGAATTCAGTGGAGTGGAGCGGAGGCTGGCGCTAATAACGAATAATAGGCAGACGCTATTTTAAATTAATCGCAGCTCGTAGCGTTTCGCTTGCTGTCTCGTTCAGCGGTTAATTTAGGAAGCCCAATTTTATCTAATGTGCGGCAATACAAACTAGTGGTTGATCTCTCGGTGGCTTGTCGGCTACAGTCAGCCGTTGACGCTAACACTGTCCACAGCGATGCTTCCCGTAAAGACAGAGGTGATGTCGTCCGCGTCGCAGCTATGCCCCGGCGCGAGACGCTCCTTCTTCTGTCGCATCAAGTGCAAAGTGCCTCCCGAGTCCTTATCTCCGACTATCAAACAAGAGGCAGAGCTTAATGCTGAGCAACGCAAGAAACACTCCAGCGAGAAGAAATACTGCGTCATTCAGTGCACAGGTACTTGAATATTGGCAGTGTGTGTGTGTGTGTGTGTGTATGTGCGTGCGTGCGTGCGTGCCTGTGTGTGCGTGCACGGCGCGTGCGTGTGGGTGTGTGTCTATGTGTGTGCGCGCGCGGTATTCGTGGGGGTGCCACGCGGCGCGGTGAACGACACATTTTTCTTTAGGTGGATTCAAGTAGACATCCGGTAGATAGAAATATAAAAAAAAACACAAAGAACCGGAGGCATGTACATAGCTTAAAGGGTCGTGAAACTGATGAGACACTGTTCACAGAACCGAAAGACGTGTAAGTTTTAAAGTTCTAGAATTGCGACATTATTTTTCCCCCATTTTCTTATCACGACAGGCTGATTGAGAGGCAAACCTGTTAAATTAGCTCAATATCTGCCTGCAATAACGATCAAAGAAAATTGTCCATGAATTTTGAAGATGTTTGGCCGCCAGCCCTTCTCAAATCCCGACGCTCGCACATACCCCTACTATACAGCCACCGCAGCCGTGCGCGCTGCCAACTGACGGCGGGGCGCGCTCGCGCTGATCGCGTTCGAGTGATGAATGTGAGCGTTTCGCCCGTGCGCACGGTATTCGCACTGGTTCGTGCGGCAGGTTACCTCAAGTCGTCGGTGCCGGCAGAGATGCGCGAGGGCCCGGCCCTGGCGGAGGGAAGAGAGGAGGCCGACACGTGCCATATGTCATGCCTGGTGGGCGTGGCGCGCGCGCTGACCGACCTGGTTCGCGAGCCCCCGCCGCGCGCGCCCGCGCCGCCGACGCGTCGCCTGCAATACGGGTCCCGACACGCGCCCGACGGGAAGTTCCTCTTCGTCGACCAGAGGTACGCGCGAACACGACTCCGTACACCGTCTGAATGCGCGAGCACCACTATGATTTTAATTTGAAGTTTTAATCTACAAGTAAAAGAAATAGCCAATGAAAAAAGCTAGTTACGATGTACAATCAAACTAAGATGCCCTTAACGCCATTTATCGGCACTTAATGTACAATTTCAGACTAGAATTGTAGTGATATTCAGGTAGGGCTGATTTGTTAACGCCAGCGTTAGATTGGTAATTTAACGTAAAAGCTTTAACGATGTTTATGAGGTCACGTCCCAGTGGGCTCCGAACGTGAGTGTTGTGTTTGCAACGTGTGTTAACGCATCGCGTACCGCGCGGCGCAGGGTGACGCTGGCGCTGGGGTTCCTGCCGCAGGAGCTGCTCGGCACCAGCCTGTACGAGTACACGCCGGGGCGCGAGCTGGCCGGCGTGGCGCGCACGCACAAGGCCGCGCTGCTGGGTCAGGTGCCGCTGCACACGCCGCCCTACTCTTTCCGGCGCAAGGACGGCTCGCTCGCCACCATACAGACGCACTTCAAGCCGTTCAAGTGAGACCGCGTTGGATCGTATCAGTACACTTTTATTGTAATTACAGTTGCTAGTGTTAGTTTTTAGAACTAGATGGAGCTAGCAATGATGATGCCTAATCATTTGTGGCCTACTGTCTGTTTAAAGAAGGTTTACCCCCGCCCAAATAAAAGAACGATTAGATGGTGTGTTTAAGGAGTCTGCCCCCTCTTATAGTACAGTGAAAAATTGGGTCAAAGTGTTTCGTCGCGGGAGAGAAACCGTCGAAGACATCGGCCATGACGGTCAACCCGTGATGCTCACTCCCGAAACTATTGTTCTAATCGAAGAGGAGGATTTAAGTGACCATTTTCATATGAAAAAAGTCAGTGCAAGATGGGTTCCTAAACTACTTTCAGCTGTTCAGAGACAAGAGAGTGAGCTGTGCTTCCGAGTTTTTGGATCTTTGTGGAGGAAACCCAAAGAATTAGAACGAGCGACTAGTGTCTGGTGATGAAACTATGGTCTCGTATTATGATCCAGAAAGCAAGCGCGAGTCACTGGAATGGCGTTATAAGGGTGAAAAGTTACCCAGAAAGGCAAAGGTGCAATAATCCACCAAAAAATTCATGTGCACAATCTTTTGTGATTTCCAAGGTGTTTTGATGGTGGATTTTAAAGAACGCAATACAGTTGTAAATGGCGAATATTATGCTTCATTAATATATAAATTGCGAGACATAATAAAAGAGAAGCACAGAGGCAAACTGTCTAAAGGCGTCCTGTTGCTTTACGACAACGCCCCAGTTCACACTACCGACGTTTAAAAGGATGCAGTTCATCGATGCGGGTTCACGGAAATGGAACATCCTCCTTATAGTCCTGACATAGCCCCATCCGATTATTATTTATTTCTAAATTTAAAGCGAGACTTTAGGGGAAAATAAATTTTTAAGCGATGAAGAGTTGCAGGCGGCCGTCTTCAGTCATTTTGAAGACAAGGATTGTACTTACTTTTATAAAGGCCTAGAGATGTTGGTTTACAGATGTGAGAAGTGTATCAGTATTAGTGGAGATTATATTGAAAAATAAAACATCGTTTCATTTTCTTCGTTTCTTCATGGTTAGGCCAATTCATTTAGGGACCAACTACGTACGTGCACATCTATGTCTAATCAGAAGCAAGTATATTAAATTTCGCGCTTCCTCCTATAAAAATGACGAAGTTCAAGTTTCAAAAGTGAATATGGCTAATATTAACTTATAACTCCTAATTCACTTCATTAGTTAGGTGAAATGTTTAAAAACGCCGATTTCGTGTATATTTATTTCTAACCAGAAGCGGGTCTATTAAATTTCATGTTTCTTAGTTTGAAAATTATGAAATGACGTCCTTACAACTGTACATCCCTTAATTTACCCCTTTAGGGATGAAATTTACAAAAATCCTTTCTTAGTGGGTGCTTATAACATAAAAGGCTTCAACTGCCAAAGTTTAAGGTTATTAGTCCCAGCGGTTTAGACTCTGCGTTGATGAATCAGTCAGTCGGGACAAGTATATGTATAATATTGTATATTATAATTATCGAGATACAATATTATAGTGATACGTAAAATGTGTAGCGACACAAATTAAAATTCGATTTCACTTACTACAAAACATTGTGACCGGGCGAGCGGACGCGTTCTCAGGCGAGTCGCCCCCCGCCATCCGCACCGTCACGACACAATAACGGTAGCTACCATGGAGTTTTACCATTTCACCATGAAGACCTTCCATAACAATGTACCTAAAAATTCCCTACAAGTGCATTAATGGTTTACTGGTACTAAACACGTCTCGCGATCGAACGGGTGTATGGTCTACATTGTAGATACCAATGTATTCGACGGAGACGTAAAACTTCGTGGGGAATCCATACCCGCATGGGTGTAAGAAATCAGCCAGGCCAGCGTAATGGACTATGGACTGTTCGTCCTGTTGATTACGGGATATCTGTCTCCCTGTAGTGAAGAAGAATATGGACTGGAGATGTTGATGTGACAGTTATTTACCAGATAGATGGCTTTTTAAGAAATGGGAGGTGTGATAGTGATATTCAAAGGAGAGTGACTGCGGGTAATAAAGTTAATGGTGCTCAGCACTCTATATTGAGTACTCTCTCTCTCTCTAATATAATCGTCTAGTTATTAACAGTGGTGTATTGGTACCTATACTTGTGTACGGCAGTGAATCGTGGGTTTGGCAAAAGAAGAACAAAAGAAGTCGCGTGAATGCGGTGGAAATGCGTTCCCTGCGGAGTATCTGTGAAGTCACCCTGAGTGATCGATTGAGGAATAGCCTGATAAGGGATCGGTGAAAGTTGAAGTATGATGTGGTGACAAGGATCGGAAAAGAAACGTTACAATGGTTTGGTCATTTAGAAAGGATGAGTGAGGTTAGATTGACGGAACGAATATACCGGGCAAATGTGAGTGGAAGTGTCGGAAGAGGGCGCCCAGGGAAAACTTACTTTGATCATATCAGCAGCTTGTTTCAAAAAGATCAATTTCGTAGCACCCTTTATCGACGAAAGTGTATGAAAAGATGTATGGCTGTGTGTATGAAAAAATGAGGCGAGAGAGGTGTGTCAGGATCGTAGTATGTGGCAAACTGTGGTCTCTGCCTACCTTTATGGGATACCGACGTGAGTGGATGTATGTATGGTTTATTAGTGTATATTACCATAATTGTTTAAATACTTGTATTACTATATATTATAAGATATATGTATAATTATACGATTGTAGCAGGTGGAAGGAAGTGGTCTCTGCCTACCCCAATGGGAAAGAGGCGTGACTGTATGTATGTATAATATGTAGTATGTACTATGGTCTCTGCCTACCCTTATGGAATATCGGCGTGATTGTATGTATGTATCTATGTATATAATTATAAATGACAATTTCTAAAAAATTATTAGTTAATTTATGAGTTAGTAGATTAACGCGAGTACGCACTGGGAGGGGCGTCACCCGCGCAGGCTGTGGGTAGTTTAGTAGTGAGCGGTTTGTAACGGAGCTCTGTGACAGAAACCCGTGGACGAAGGACGTGGAGTGCCTGGTCGCGAACAACACGGTCATCGCGGACGGACAGCCACCCGTGCACCAGGACCCCGCGCAGGCGACTCTCGGCCTCTACAACCAGAGTGAGTGCAGGGCGCCGGCCCGCGTCGCGCGAATTATAACCGACACGGTGTGCCAGTCACATCTTTTTACCATATTTAAGTTCTTACTTGACTATAGTCCCACCTGACGGTAAGTTATAAACTAAGGTGGTAAAATGTACTAGCTTAATAAAAACACCAACATTATAATCCTTAAAGACACCTACTTTATAATCGGACGGAAATACTGACGCAGGATGACTATTTCAGTCTTTGGCTGCACGTATTATAAACGTAGAAGCGAATCGCTTCGTACGGATCGCAGGGATGTCTACGAGGTAGGGGTGATAGCCCGCCGTGCACCTAGTAGTCCGATGGTGAAAGGGGGATGGAGGAATTAATTCGTGTAATTCCTGCACACACTCTTCAAAATGTATCCCGTAGAACACTGAAAGGCCGGCTACATTTTAAATCGATGAGATACCGGCGCTGAGTATTACCGCGAACCATTAATATAGCCTTGCAACAGTTCGCTCTGCGCCAGCGCACCGCCGCTCGTGCACAGCGCACGCCACAAGTCCTGGGTTAGCTCCTGTCGCTTGGGTCGTGTGAGCGGCTGCTAGCGCACACCGCGATAGGTGGCGCAGCCGCTGTGCTCCTTCGCCGTATGAATGTACCAACTCATTGTCGGTAGGAGTTCAGTACACTCGTCGCGGTACGGCCGCGTCGCCACTCAACTTGTAGCTCCGACCGCGCACTGGGCGCCGCACGCACCGCGTCACCCGGGCCACGTGCCTTGACACAACATCGTCGGCGCGATGCGTGCGTACGGGGGGCGGGGAGCGCCGGCGCGGGGCCCGGTCGCGGACAGGTGGAGTCCTGTGCACTGCGTTGTACATAAATACGTGCGGGGCGGGACGTGCGCGTTGCGTCAACGCGTGCGCCCATAAGCGCGCAGCCGGGCCCAGGCGCTGAGAGCACTGCTGAAGGGCCTCGTGCCGTTTCAGAGGTGGACGTGGAGATGCAGCGGCTCATCGAGTCGCAGATGGAGTCGCACAAGATCGGCAGCGCCATCGCGGAGGAAGTGCTGCGCCGCTCCTCTTCGGAGTTCTCCCCAGACCTGCCCGTCGACCTGCTGCAGGACACGGTCTTCAATGAGCAGGTATCGGTGTTTATTTTCATCGTCTACTGCAACTCCACAACAGTAGCAGCTTGTCTTTACAATGATATACTCTATATGACCCCCAAAACAATCAGACAACTGGAGTTTTGGCGTCAACCCGAGTGAATGTGCACTTGAAGATTTGTTTTAATGTTTTGTATTAGTTTATTGTGATGTTTAATATATAAATTGGGTTTTGTTTTGTGTATTAATTGTCAGTTATCGTGAACAATATTGAAACATTGGAATAAAACTATGACTAACATAGCAGTGATATAGTATATTTTCAAGGCAATAAGTCTGTGGATACTCTTACCTAGTCAATGTGTTAATTTGGTGATCTTCGGATTAACGTCAAAACTCCCAGGAAGTAATAAAATGTGATACATTCTTAAATTGACTAAACTATGTGTAAAATAATGACTTAGATTAAAGGTCTTAGATACCAGGCCATAAAACACATTAAAAATCATTTTATTTTTGATTATTCAAAATCTGTAGCATATAACATATTTTTTTAAACCTACTAGTGTCCTCGTAGGTGATTGTGAACTTGTCATGTATGAAATTATAAACTCCTTTCAATAGAATAAGATATATTAAAACAATGGTTATTTTTACTGTCAGATTTTCTATGATCGGTTTCGAAGTGTTGATAAAGCCTGCTGCAAGTGCGGCCCACAGTCACACAGGCATGAGTCCTCGTTTAAAATGAGTAAATGTGACCAGTAGCTGACGAGCGCTCTCGCACGCAGTGGCTCCTGAAAGCGAACGGTATGTGCGAGCAGACGTCTCTGGTGGACAGCCTGCTTGGCGCCGAGGTGACGGACTTCGACGAGGTGCGCAACAACGTGCCGCTGAGTGCCGCGGGCACCGCGGATTCGCCGCCGCCGCCCGCGGACCTGCCGCCCGACACCTCACCGGCGCCCTCGCCGCCGCTGGGGACCGACGGAAACGGCGAAGCGGCCATGGCAGTCATCATGAGCCTCCTCGAGGCGGACGCCGGACTCGGCGAGCCCGTCAGCTTCTCCGGGATGCCCTGGTCGCTGCCATAACAAGATGCCGACGACCTTGCCACCTTCACCAAACTGTGAGAGCCGCTCCTTCTGTGCGATCATACCGTTCAGCGCGGTCCAGAGTACTTCGTCTTAGTGTGCGTGGAAATCGTCCGCTAGTTTTGTACAGATCAGTAATGAGTGGCGGACGAGCCCGCGTGAGTCAAGTGTAGTGTTTCTCAAAATGGATGCGTCAGGCGGACACGAATATCTGTAATAGTTTCACGGCGCACTGAACCAGGTGTTGTGTAGTGCGCACTGGTCGGTTTCTCTTACCAGTCCGTGCGCGGGCCCCTTATTTTCCGAAGATGTAAAAGTGTTGACAGCGCGCTCGGCCTACCACGGCCCAGTCACCGATATAAGTAAGCCGTTGCCGAGAACTATCAACTTTTTTAACACACTATAAGCGGGGCGAGTAAAAATATCCGTCTCGAGAACTGCTGCCTATCAGCAGACCGGGTACTCTTACCTATCTGTATATATCATACATGTAATACGTTACGAACTATAAATTAACGCCATTTTATCAAATTTTATTGAAATATGTCAATTTATAGATTAGATATCAAACGCGCAATTCTTCGCGAATTTCGCCCGCTACGCATATCAGTTTGGTCTGTTTGACCACCCGCCCGAAACGTGTTAACATAAAGTCAACTCGTCTCAGTTCCACTCCAGTCGGAATAGTTATTGTAAATATGGGGTGACCCCCTCTTCTGTAATTATACATGATAATGGACCATACACGTTACAGGGATGGCATTTAGGAGTATCAAGTCGATGTTTGTATTACTTAGTCTATTATATTTTTTTATTTATAGTTATTGACGGTTGGTCTCCGAATAGGATTTAGTGCGGAGAGCTTCGATGTAGCACCAGACTCCGTGCCCGGCGCGTGCGTGTGCGCGCGCGCCTCGTTTATTGTAAATAAGTGCATGCTCTACTGTCTTCTAGATGTAATCGTTGCCAGCGCTCGACAGCGCGGCGCGCCAGCACCTGTCGGTACAATGAATTGTAGATAGTTCGAATAGGTTTGGATAACTTTACACTATTTTTTTATCGTGTTTGTGGTTGTCAAAATATATTCTGATTATGGACGCCAAACTACTATATATTGAGTGTCAATAGAAGACATCAAAGACAATATGTCATCAAAATATTTATTTTCGGCGCTTTTATATATGTATATGTTAAAATAAGTCTAATATACAATAATTATATTAAATGCTAAGTTGTATAAGTGAAGAAGTGTTGATAGATTCGTTTCAAATGGGTGTTATTATGTTTGAGCTAATGGAGTTTGTGTACCGTAGTTTTATTAAATTAGAGTAATTTACTATGCTTAAATAGGTGAATCGATATATGATAGTATACTTATAGTATGAGTGGTACGCTGATCTAAACCTTTGAGGAGCGAGCGTAAGGGACCGAGGCCGGAGGTCGGGGCTCGTAGTTGCACTCTAAAGATAATTCGCCGTGTTTACATAACAGTGGTTGTCTCGATACAATAACACGTATCGATTTTATTAGAATGGTTTTTGACAGAACCCAATGTATTGAAGTACACCAACATAACTGATGGCCAAGATTACCAACGACCGGAATTATCGGTCACATCAGTGATTCAGGTTCGAATTGTATTTTAAATACACAACTTTTATATAACTAAAACCATTCCGGGTGTATTTGAACAGGCATACCCATGAGCGCGCGAGACTCGCACGGCGCTTCTTCAAGTTATAAACCTGAAGTTATCTAGTCGTGGTCGACGCAGAACGACGCTGGGCGTTGCACGGTACGGGAATGTGAATGTATTTGATAGTAACAGACATCTCGCGCTTCTATTCCCCCTCATTTTGGAGGAGCTTCATTTCCAGCGATGGACTCCCGCGGTCTGGTGATAAATGTTTCTAGTTATTTTTTTACAACTGTTTTTTTTATACTTTAATTTACATAATTCAGTTAATAATATTTAATCCTCATAAACTGGTCATTCCATTCAAGATGGTGAAACTATTTACATAATTTCGTAAAACGTATAATCTTAGTTTTTATACACGCCTAAGAAATATTACTTTCTAAACAGTAAGAATTTAAATTCGCTTGAGGAACGCATAATGGGCAAATGTGACTCCAGGTGTGCATGTGCGGGCATTTTTTGGCAATACGCTTAAATACGAGATTAGTTAGAAGTCAGGCACCTTAACGAGAGGTGATGAACTGTCGTGTTCATTATTGATCTCTCTCTCTCTCTCTGTTTATAATTAGCTAAACAAACACCGTCTCGTCATCAGGCCGCAATCATCAGTATCTTTTTGTCATCGTATAATACTAGTTCGTAATGAGTAACGTGGATGTCGACTAAAGTAAATCACAACAGCATTTTTATTAATAAACCTTTCGTTTAAGTACACACGCGAAGTTCAGTTGACAAGAATGTATTGTGTCGTCGGATGAGACGCGAGCGTGCCTGCGTCGACCAGCACGATGAACAAACCAAATAGTAATTTGTAAATCAAATGTCCTCTCGCTCTGCATAATCTTTCATACATGCGGACAAGCCACTGGTGTTTATCGCCTCGAGCCATAGATACTGTTCTCTTTTTAGCAATAATAAAACACTAGACAAACGGAATGGGGAGAGAAGAAATATCACCGTCAATAGGAAAACCACAGAAAAAATATTTAAATTTTGTAAAAAAGTTAATTACTGGAAAAACTGATTAATAGCTAGCCTATGTTTGAGGCGCTGGATTCTTTTTGTACGTCTCGGACCTACATCGCATTGACCGTGACCCTTTCTCCCCTTGCCGTTCAATTGTCATCGGGATTCCCATTACGCTATTAGTGGTAGTTTTAATTTGTATCAGTAAGTGTCATCATCTGTGCTGTTTCTCGTTAGGGTATGTAATGGACGCGGAATGTACTCGTAATTGGACTCATTTGCGACTAAGTAGTCTATGAGGATTAGGAATTTCGTGAACGCAGATCCGAATTACAAATGTATGCAAAGGATAGGACAGTAAGTGATATAATATTACTTATAATCTATTAGAATTAAGCCCAAAGTTAATCAGAGGTGTTTAAATTTATCGTAAAAATAAATTCAAAATTACTCATTTGTAGATACTAAACTGTACTGCAAACTTCACGTACATACATAGTCACGCCTTTTTCCCATTGGAGTAGGCAAAGACCACTTCTTTCCATTTGCTACAATCCTGACATACATCTTTCGCTTCTTCTACATTCAAACACATTCATTCATTCATACAACGCTTTCATTTCGGTTTTCGTTTTTATTCGGTTGCGGGTACTCCTAACTTCCGCGATATTGCCTTTCGTTAAAGGAGCATTTCTAAGCCTAAAACCGAGTTTGAGTCGCTGGTGCCACTGTCGCGGAGAACCCGTTTTATTCAAAATCTCGAGAACATTAACTATAATAACTTTATATCATCATCATCTCCATCTTAGATTTTTACGCAGAATGAGTCAATCTCGAGATATTGAAGAAAACGCGTTTTTCGCGACAGTTGTGACAGCGCCTCACGAGCGACTCCTCAAACGGCTTTACGCTTAAAAAATGCCCCTTTAACGAAAGACAATAATCGCGGAAATTGCTTTATGTAAATTGATTTTATACAGTAAATCAACTACTGATACTGACTGGACTATGGGTCAGGCTCAATAGATCTCTCTCCTGCCTATCAATGTCGTTATCGTATGAGTACTTACAAGTTACTACGTACTATAAACTATACTATAAACTCGAAGCATGGCCACAATAAGGCTGCATTTTGTGTAGTGGCCGGCGGCTACAGTACTAGATTTCGTCTCACTATAAGTAGTGCTTGCAAGCGAAAAGGTTTCGGAATTGACCATGCTTCAAGTACAAAGTTCAAACTAGACGACATGGCTACACCGGACACCCGCGTCTTAATTTGCTAATTAGAAACATCATGACAATCATCATATGAAAAAAAATAGGCAATTAGTATATTTTCTACTGGGAAAATTTTATTTATATTCTATATGTACGTTATTGTGTAACAAATATTTTTATAGGAAATTATAAATTATCTATTATTATTGGAAATAAATAAAATTAAAAAAAAACTTCAGAATTTCAATTTCTTCGTGATAGTTTCTATTTTTAAAATCAAATTTTATTGATAAATATATTCTTCATTAAAATACTAACTTAAATACTATGTCGTCACCACAATGTTTAATTTAGCTAGCTGCGGGTCGTAGGATTCAAACTCGAAGGTAGCGGCTGGATCACTCGATCGCGACACCGCTCGATCTGTCAAATGATCGAATCATTTTGAGATCAGTGTCTCGCGTATGAGTTTATAACTGAATCAAAACCATTGTACCTATCGTGATCGACATAGGCCTAGTCTATTAAGAACCTAATTAGCATTACCTAGCACCAGCGTATGTTGTGGGTAAGAGATAAGAATCTTTATAACATTATTTGCATTTTAAGATGTTTGTATAACGGGTGAAAAGCCAAATATATGTAAGTAGTAGTTGTCCAAGTTACCGATACAGATAAAATATTTAAGTGATGTTTATCGTGAGTATCGCTCACAGCGGGTTTATTTTTTATTTTTATTAAATATAATCATCTCAAGGATGAACTAGTTCATAAGTACAGTACAGATACAATAACGCAGTACGAATTTGTTACTATATAAGTGATATTTTATGAATTTTAACTTTTACACAAAGGTACATATATTATTATTAATTATAAAATTATTGGTTATCGTTGATTGAGCCGCGGATGGGGTGTCGAAGTGCGTACGCGCACCCGCAACACCGCTAGTTCGAACGTGCGCGTGCCGAGCGGCGCCGTGCGCGCGTGCGTCAGCGAGCACCGCGGCGTACGCGCGCTACGAGTGTTGGCACGTGCCCGGTCTGTTGCGTCAATCACATATTTCTAGTTATAGCGGTTTCGGTTGAATGCTGGTTATATTATTTAAGTGTTATGTACAGTTTATAGTTTTCATTACAATACAAAAATTGTATACTTAATTTCTTGTAAATGATTTTTTTAACACAACAGTGTCGGTCCGCGTGGCCGCGAGGGCGCTGCGTCGCGCGGCACCGGCCGACCCGTTACCGGCGCCCTCACGCCGTACACTTGTTTTTATTATGTTCAATTCCTTTACATAATGTTTTGAATACATGTTTCATTCATTCACCTGTGCGTTTTATTTATCTATCCCCACTCCCCACCCCCCGCCACGCCGCGCGGCGCGGCCACAACCAGAGATGAGTCGTCGACGATTTATCATTCAGTTATTTAATTAAATTAATAACCTAAGCATCACTCAAAAGTTTAATTACTACCGAATAACTTGTAAGAGTATTTCAACAGACGGCCGAACGAAGATGGGTATTATATTATGAAACAATTACTTTATTGAGACAAAAACTGCCTGAAGAATTATACAATTGTGGGGATAATAACACACAATAAATAGTGTTGTAACTAGGCCACCAAGAACAAGTGATGCAACACCGTTGGACTATTTACTTTGGGGTTATGTAAAAAGTCAGGTTTATAAAAACAGTCCATAATCGATTCCACAATTAAAAAATGAAATTGTGTAATTGGTGAAACAGAGCCACAATTATCTCAAAATACCATCTAAAATTTTACCAAAAGTTTTATTATTATTATTTTTCTTATATTTTATTGTATTATTTTTCTTATATAAATTGCATAGCTGACTTCCATCGTCAATAAAAACTGTTTTAAAATCTATGTAAATTGTGTTTTATTGAATGTTTAAATAATAGGTGCAATAATTTGAAAGACCCTTTTTGTCAATAGTTTATTTAACTAGAACATACTGAATCCTCTGGTGGTAGCCAAACAAATTAAAACTATGAAATAGGTCAATGGAAATAAGTTCAATAAACACAAACAATGTTAGTAATTCTACCATAACACGAACTAAATTTGGATTCTCCCTATCTTTTTGGAATGTCAAACGCCAAAACGAAATAGTAAACTTTTGAGAGCACCAACCTACATTTCTGTCAAAAGATACAAAAAATGTTGCGTTTTTTGAGTATATTTAGTCGACATGTTCCGAGATCATGTCTAAATTTCATAATTTTGACGTGTCTAAACAAAACTGAGAGCGCATAAATTGTAGCTATCTCGTTTTAGCATTTGGCATTAGAAAAAGATAGGGAGAGTCTAAATTTAGTTAAGTTCTGTAACCGCAGAATTACCACCTATAATATTGACCGTTTCATGTTCGGTTATCGTCGACAACACTGTGCTCAATCTAAGTTGGCCGCGGTCATCTTAGTCTGAGAGTATACTCTCTGTTCTTACTGAGTGTCGCGCAAGAAAAAGAAGCTTTCCGGAGAAGCTAACTTAATTCCAGTCAACTAATGCCTGCTTGCAGCTTAGATACCATACTATGAAACTCATGAACGGAGCTGCAACGACGCGTGCGCGTCGCTGTATGCAGGCCTGACTATATGGCGCCTGCCGTACCGCATGTGATACGCCGGGGCGTACATCGAGTGGACGCATATGTTTATTTTTGTAAAAATTCTCGCAGGTTATTGTTTTTGTAATAGTACTGAAACGATTTCAGAACGCGAGGCTGCACAAGCTGCACGACGAATGTTGAAGTGTCTATGAAGCTACGCCTCCGTGAACTGTGGGCTTAGGTTGCTCGTACTATCGGCTTGGTACCTGGGTGTTAAATGAAATACTGTGCCTGTAATGAACAACAACTACTTTATTCTCGGTCAACAGATATTGTCAGCGCTGGGGAGCGAGCGCGCGGCGCACGCGGCACGCTTTCACATTTCAACACTCGACACGTACGACGGCCGGGGTCAGGCGGGCCGGCCTGACCCCCGCCGGCCGTCCCGACTCGCACTGCTCTCCGTCTTGCGGTGTGGTCGGCAATTTGCGGCTATCCTTTATTAGCTCATGCAGTTACACCATTTTAAAACAGTCGCTCAGTACAGACAGCGTTTTAAGTGAGGCGTATTTAACAATAAAACCGATTTTTTTTAAATCAACTAAAAACGATTCAGCACCAGGAACGCTTCTCTGCTGTATTTGACCATAGACGTCCACTGCACGTTATCACCAGTCTGTTTGGGGTAAAGCGCTAGGGCGGGCCCCAGTGACAGACACCGTAGTGCGACCGGACACCGGCCCCCCGCAACTGGATGTGCACCACGAGCAACGAGCTTGGGTCGCTACTTAACACGTCGAGCCCCGCGTCGCGGGGCTTCCGTTTAGGGAGGGTCAGCCACCGGCGGCCGACCGTGTAAAATATGATGCACTAAGTACTAAAAATTTATTTAGAATTTACTTAAAAGATATTTTAATGGTTTTTTTAAACACTTAACATATAATGATTGACGTTCACAGGTATCACAAAATGTGACAGCTCGTTTAATCATTTTTCTAACCGTTGATCTACGGTAATATTGTTCTACAGCTGTAACGAGTATATTATTAACCTGTTAGTCAATCTATTTGTAGTGGGCTTTATATCGCTACACCGCAACACCGGCACTTCCAAGCGGCGCGCGACCTGACCGGTGTTTCTTTAGGAATTCCCGTGGCGCTCAACGTGTTACGATCCAATGAATATTATAATATTGGAGCACAATTTTGTGAGGATTACGTTTTATCTATTTTTATGTTGTTTTCTTCATCAAACCGGAAACTTATCGGCGCCCATATAATGGGGTGTTGACTTTTATCTACGAGTCGGTGACTGGGACCACCCGCGAAGTGATTTTCATAGCTTTGCGTTGCAAAATTACTACGTGCCAATATTTCGACGTGTCGTCATTATCGAGTGACGTACACTTTTCAAGAGTAATAATAAGATGATTGAAGCGTGTTGAGAGCGCCGCGCGCGCCGCCGGTTCCGTCGCGGTGTGCGACTACTCCATGACGTCGCCGTACTGGTTGGTCGAGGACGACGGGGGGACGGGGGCGCGTCGCGAGATGGCTGGCACGGGCCCCGGCTCCAGCCTGTAACAGAGCAACACGACCTCCCTCACCTGGTCACGCACTACACGCGGCGCGCTGCACGTGAATAAACCCGGGGAGTACGCCACCAGCACCAACTACCGACAGGTAGCGGCGCACTGAACGTGCTCCCGGTAGAGGTGTCGGCACGTCCAACCGCAGGCACCAGAGGCACCACGGCTCACCCCTCGGCAGTCACAACGCATCCACACTAGGACCGGGCAGTGGGCACGTGTCGACCGGTCAAGAATGTTCTGTACCTATTTGTGGGTGACGGTGCCCACTCACCACCAGGTGTGCTGCGTGCTGGTTATCTACACCAGTGATATAAAAAGAAAAACTATTCAATGAGCTAGGACGTGCCCGGATGACAAATTGATGTTGTGACCTGAGAGCGACAGTCGTCAGCAGGACGCGGTTTCTCCCGTTATTTGTAAACGTCTAGGCGCTGGCCAGCGACATGGCGCATGCACACAATACTGTATGAGCCGTCTAGTCGTCACTTCAACGTCTAGATCTGGGGGTTACCCCAGATCTAGACGTTACGTTATTTACCTGTTAAGGTAAATGCCGGTGCTCATATCAGTATTCTGATATCGTCAATTTTGCTTTCAATTTCCAATTACATGTTGTCAATTAAAATAGCCCTTAGCACGATCGCAATAAATAGTAAATTCGGAAGTCAGCAGAATTGTAAAATAAATAATTTCAAATTACAACTCTCTAAATAGAGGACCGGACTATGTAGATCAATTATACAAATATTCCGTAGCTCGTACCCAGATCACCGGTCAACCGCTGCACAGGGTTAACGAGCTGGAGGCCTCCCGTGCTACAGGTGTATTACTCGGTCGTCTGCATCATCCAGCCACTGGAAGACATCTCGCGTACACAGATCATCAGTCTATCAATAGTCCGCCCACAGAATTTCCACATTCATTCGAAGAAGTCTATATCTGCTTAGAAATAACAATTGACTAAGGAACATAATTTCGTTCTTCCTTTAGAGGATGCCGAGAAACGATCCCAAATGTGACGTAGCGACGGTCGCGCGGTGCGACCGCTGCCACTATGAAATGAAACAAAGTGATTTTTACATTGTGACGTATTACAGTATGCTAGCGCGCCGCGCACTCCGAGCCTCCTCACTGATAACGGTCCCTTCGTCCACTCGCAAGCACACGCATAGTCCGGAAACAGTTACCTGTGTACGAAAATGAACGCTACGCCGATCAATTGTATTTAAAGCAATATAATGTATTAAATAAATTCTAAACGCTGACTGGGGAACAACGCGCGACCTGTGCCGTCGCGCACCATGGCTCGGGGCTCCTTCACGTGTGTGGGCGAGCGCTGTGAACGTCCTCTGATCGGTCGAATCGTCAAATTGGAAGCTTCCCGAGATATGCTCACGCGACGAGGTGATGCAGGAAGATGGCAGCCCGCGCGCGACTCTATAGTGGTGCAATACACCGCCCTTCAGAATCGGCCCATCACGTCATTATTTTGAGATATTTGCGGTTATGTACGCAGAAAAATGGCATTTTGGATCATTTTTTTAGGATTTTCCTTCGAGATGATCATTTTAAGACAACGTGTATTTGTTGAGTACATAATCTCAAATATCTCCAAATCTTGACACGATGGGTCGATTTTGAGCTCGGATTCGGATTTGCCGCCAAAAATTACTTTAGAAATGACTCCCAGCTTCCCAAGAACAACCACAATAATTTTACATATAAAAAGCGTATAACCACTTTTACTTGACCTCTCGTACCTTAGCGCCGGCTACTAAAACAGGAATAAAACTGTCTTCAATTCTACTGGACCGAGTTTGATGAAACATGCCGCATTACTTAAGTCGGAATAGTAACTTTAAGACTGTAACAGTTTAACCAAAATCTACCCGCTGGTTTTCGCGTCAAGCCCGAACAAACAAACAAACAAACATCAACTGATTCGGTTTTAGAAGTCCTTAATTAATCGATCTGAGTAGTTTGTTTTTAAATATCTTTGATTTTTGAAAACTTGATATTTAACAATTTTATAATAGTATAAATAGATAGATTCATTCGTCATATGTCTTGTGGTCATAGGACCCCAGCAGTAGTGAACACCGCGCTCCCGCCACTGTGGCTTACGTTTCAGGTGGCTTTTCAATATTCGTGTTTTGATTACCAGGAATACCGTGAACCATGTTTCCATTACCAGGAATCCACAAACATAACATCAAACATTTACACAAGTCAGAGGTTGTCTCTTGCAATATAATACATATCCTACCACTTTATTTTCCCTCATCATCATCATCTCAGCCCAAAGACGTCCACTGCTGAACATAGGCCTCCCCCAAGGATTTCGAGAAAGTTCGGTCTTGCGCTGCCCTCATCCAGCGGCCTCCCGCAACCCTAACCAGGTCATCAGTCCACCTTGTGTAAGGCCTGCCCACGCTTCGCTTTCCAGTTCGTGGCCGCCACTCCAACACCTCGTGACCCCAACGGCCATCGGTTGC
>WUAW01019822.1:24198-36837 GCA_017165845.1 Thaumetopoea pityocampa | reverse complement strand
GTGCAGGACACGCCGCCTCGCTTTTAAAGTCAACGCCAAAGAGCTCTTGTTGTTAGAAATACCAGATTCGCAATAATTATATATTTACAGATTTAAATATATGTATTTTAGTATTTAATCTACGTAGACATATGTTTTATTTTTTCTTATGTTTGGTATATCTTTTTTTATATAAACAAAATGATAGATTTTATATAAACAAAAATTACTGGATGGATTTGGATCAATTTTCCTAATTTTATTCCTTAGACATTTGGCTTTTATCTAAAAGATATCGCGATATCTCCTTTTAACATAAAGTTATATTGGAATGGTTCACTTGCCAAATCGATTAATTTTAGTTTTCTGAATTTTATTTAATTATAATGTCAAAGCTCCTAAAGATTGATTTGTTTTTTTTTTAATTAATTTCCTTAATAAATAACACTACTGAATACACAATTTTGTGCCGTTATTATTCTCAACTTTTTGTTCTATGGAATTAATCGATTTGTCAAATGAAGTATTTAATAGTAAGTTTACGAAACGATGACACTACGCATTCAGCTATACCTGTTGTTCTTACTGTGAGAAGGAAAAGCGGCCCGTATAATTTACAAAAAGTTTTGAAAAACCAGATTACTGCTTTGACCCAAATTATTGCTTTCATTTTCTTTTCATGTATTTTTCTTTTGTAAGTTATATGTACTGTTAATGTAGTAGTAGTAAACCTCGCAAACGAAGTCGCAGTCATCAACTAGTATATTTCTATATTTGGTATAGACATTATAACCTTTTAAAATTTAAATTATTTAGTAATACTCGTCATGTTTTCTGGTATGAGGTTGGAAAGAAAGTTTTTACGGTTTTTCTTTAAACAAAATGGTGGAATCGGAACCAAAACTTTCATGTCAGGAAACAGCCACAATACTGAATCGCACCACCCGTGCCGCTATACTGAATGATCTGGGAAGGCTGGGCAAGGTTAACAAGTCTGGGATTTGGGTTTCTCATTATTTAAAACCGGACCAAAATACATGTACATATATATCGACGGAAGAAAAAAAGGGTATCAAGATAAATAAAAAATTATCACGTTATTTATAGACCTGACGCAAATTTTGTTCCCACGAACCATAATAATGTGAAATGTGTGCTAATGACCATTTCCTTTTTGGACTCTCCGCTAAACTTAATACAGGAAGGTTCTAAGCTCATTAAAAATTATAGTCTTTATTTTGAAGTTTTAAGGTATTCATAGACGATTTTTTCGACCGTCCATTATTCGCGTAAAAAACCGCAGTATTATTATGGATTCTGTGCCATAGTGATCGATTCATTAACTGGGTCAAGACATCACGAATACAAGATCAAGATTTATATTTTTCATACAAACCTTATATACATCCTTTTCTCCCCTTAAATATTAAAGGACATTGCCCAAATTTCTATGGACTCCGGTTGCATATCATATTATTTAGTATGGAAACGAAAATTGGATACATTAAAGGAGTGATTGAAGTTAAAACTCGCAAGAAGAAATAAAATAAGATACATCAGCATTTTATTTTTAAACCGACGACATGACTTAAAGGTCTTGGATACCAGGCCATAAAATACATACAAAAATGGCACTTGACTGCGCTTATTTTGTTACCGAGAATAATTATATATTCCATCTAGTTTTTGTTTTTGAATTATTAATATGAAATAATATTATAAAATATCATAATAAACGATTTTATTTTCAACCGGCTCAAGTATAAAAATACTAGTTACGTAAAAATGTGACTATTAGGTATTTTATCATACTCTCGGCTTCTGTTCTCATACTGATCTGTAAAAACTAACTATGGGGAAACTCGTAGTGTGGAAGCACTGATTAGAAGATAACGTGGTAGTAAAAAACCAACTAGATATTAAGTACAAAATATGAACTTCATAAATGATTTAGATTATATCAAGTAGGAGAAATTAAGAAATTTCATGATTTATAGATACTTTTTCGTTGCCATACTCTTACATTTATAAGCGGAACGGATTTGGGCAATGTCCTTTGGCAAAACGAAAATATGCGTCCCATTATTTCTTTTCTTCATAAAAACTACCCATTTTATAGACCAGCAGCTGCATAGTAACGTTCTGAAACTTATATATAGCTACGGTAAATTCTGAAATTGGAACAAGAATTTAAAATAATTGTATAATCGATTCTGCATATTGTTATCGATTTGATTATTTTAAATCGATACTGGATAATGTGGTAAATTGCCTGATACGCACCAAACATTCAAATGCAAGTTATAAGAGGGTAAATGCAAATTTAATCATTTTCAACTTTTGGTGGCAAGATTTTCAATCTCTTCTGTTTTCAATATTTACAAATATACATATTTTTTTATAACAAAGTACAATAACATCTATTAATTGGAAGTTTATGGTGAATTGTTACAGTTATAGCATTTCAACATATCAAGATTTAAATTTGGTGACAAAGGTTTGAGAAATCATAAATGCCAATTCAAGAAAAAAAATAAAATGCATGTTCAGTTCAATATATTATAGATTATTGTAATTCACATTAAACTTAATTAACTTATAGCCCACATAAGCTCCTAACACTCCCCACTAAGTGTTCTCTTATAGACAAAGGCGCTAAAGGTACTATGGTATAAAATCTTCCATCATAAAACCAATAAACAGATTCTTGTCCCATTTTATTATAAAAATCAAAATTACTAGGTATAATACATTTTTATCAATCGAACAATAGAAATCGATTATAGCACATTGACACATCCTCTTGTAAACAAACCACCGCGGACACGAATAACAACCGGCGCGGCGCGCCTCACTATATGTACACGGGCGCGCGCTAGTCCAGGGGCGCGGGCTCGTCGCGCGTCTGGCTGCACTGGAACAGCACGTCGGCCAGCTCGTGGGCCACCTTCTGGTCCAAGATCTGGCTCATCACGAGCGACAGCAGCCGCCGCTCGTGGCGCCTGATCAGCGGTCGGTTGCTGGGGTGCTCGGCGAGCCGCAGCAGCGTGGCGGCGGCGCGCCGCAGCATGTCCAGCGAGGTGCCCATCGCATCGGGGTTGTCGCGCAGGGCCGCCACGCCGTGCTGGTTGGCCACGCCCAGCGCCGTTTGCTCGGCGCGCTCGATGAACGCCACCAGCTGCGCCACGGCCGGTGCGTGCAGCGCCACCTCGCGCGCCGCGGCGCCGCCCGCGCCCGCGAGGTAGTGCAGCAGGTTCACGGCGAACTCGCGCACCACGGGTCGCTCCGGGCGACACAGATCCCTCGCCAGCCCCGCGCACAACGCCGCGATGCGCCCGCGCGGCGGCGTCGCCAGCACCAAGTCCACATTTGCGTCCGTCACGCAAAGCTTGCACAACGCCTCGAGCGCGAGCCGGCGCGGCGACAGCGGCGAGCTGGCGCTGGCGGCGGGCGGCGCGTCGCCCGCCACGGCCGCCGGGCACACGCTCCAGTGCAGCAGCCCATCGAGCAGCGGTCGCGCCACGGCCTCGGGCTGCGTGGACAGCTCCACGCCGCCCGCCACGTTGGCGCAGCACACGAGCGCGTCCTCGCGCAGCTGCGCCAGCGCATCCCACCACCACTCAGCGCCGCCGCGCAACGACGAGCAGCACGCAGCCGCATCGTGCTCGTCGCGCGCCGCTCGCTCGTAGGCGCGCGCGCGCGCGGCTCGCGGCGCGTGCTCGTGGTGCAACAACAACAGCTTGCCGGCCAGCGCCAGGAACGCGCCCGACCGCGAGAATTCCACCTCGTTACCGGGCACAAAAGTCAGGCCGCGCAGGATATTAGAAAGCGCGATGCAGCGGCGAGCGAGCGCGTCTCGCGTCTCGTCCACCAGGTTAAGGCTGGGCTCATCGCGCGTATAGCACTCGTCCTCGTAGTCTTCGAGTCGGCGGCGCCGCAGCACGCCGGCGGGGTCGCGCACCAGCAGCGCGGGCCGCCGTTCGGGCTCCAGCTCCATGGGCTCCGGCGCCAGGTTGTCGCGTTCGCCGGCGAGTGGGTCGAGCGCGGGCGGCGCGGTGTGGACGGGCGGCTCGGTGGCGGGCGGAGGCGGCGGTGGCGGCGGCTCGGGCGCGCGGCGGCGCCGCATGACGCGCACGAACGGCAAGTGCAGGAACTCCGCGCGGAACACGGGAACCACGTGCGCGGCGCCGCCCGCCTCGCCGCCACATTGCCACGGCTCCAGCACGTCCTCGTGGCGCGCCGGCTCGGGCGACTCGTCGCTCGCGAGCAGCTCGTCGTCCTGCTGGTACTGCACGGGGTGGCGCCGCCGCGACTCAAACGTGTAGTTTTCCCCGGAGAGCACGCACACGCGGTCGTCCGGGTCGGGCGGCGCACGCGGCTCGCGCTGCGTGTTCGACTCATCCTCGGGCTCGGGGCAGTCGGGCGGCGCGTGCCACGGGCCCTCTTCACTCGCAGGTGAATCGAACACTTCACTGAGACTTTTATGAAAGTGTTCGAGCAACAGGTCCAGTAGACCGGGCATGTGTTGTAGTCCAAAGTAGCCTATACAAGTGTCATCGAACAGTAGAATGTTGAGGATGTCCAGCGCCCAAGAGGTTTCGGCCAGCAGGCCGGACTTGAGCGCCATCATGACGCGCCACGCGTCGATGGGCGCCACGTCGGCTTTGGTGAGTCGGCGCCGCTTCTCACCGGTCGGCACCGCCGCCTCGACGCACTCGGCGGGAAACGTCAGCTCGCGCTTCAGTTGCCCGGCGCTCAGGCTGGGCGCCGAACTCTGTAACAGTTCCAATACATATAAACAACGCATCAAACACGGACCGTGCGACGACAATGTGAACACGCGACGGCGGCGACACTCACCGGCGAGGGCGCGGCCGAGGGGTACGCGTCCTGCGGCGGAGGGCGCGGCGCGCCCGCCCAGCCCGGCGCGCCGCTCGTCTGCAACAATAAGTCAAACACTTCACAGTAACGAATAGCTTGTGCGAGGCAATGACTTAAACATGCATTTAACCATATCCAATATACATTCAAGTGTCTTAGGTAAATTACAACTGCAAGTACCGAGTCCCGGGCATTGTCTACAGAACCGCATAACATTCGCTCAGTCGTTTTATCACACAAAGTACGCCCAACATTCGCATTTCAATCGTCTGGCGACTGAAATCGTCTGTTCTACTTATAATGGCGTTTGACATGATCTCGATATTTTTAATGCATCGGCCATATACATCAAAAGGTTTTTGTTAAGTAGTGGAAATTTGAATGTGTGAAATACGTTCAAATTTTTATGTATTATAGATTTATTACTATTTCTTTACAATCAACGTCAGCTGAGTACTGGTGTAAACAGTGAGCGCGAACTATTCGTGTGCGCGTGCGCTCGTGTTCGCATCTACAAGGCCGTTACAAACTGCATTATTTTTACTGTGTAATTATATTCTGTATCTTATATTGTAACGTCCAGATTTGCGAAACTTAAATAAAAATTTAAAAAGTTCATTGACATCGAGATATCGAGACAAGACACGAACATTTCAGGGTGTTGTCCTCTTTGGTAATAAACATTTGTGTTACATACAGTTTTATCCAGCATCGTAAAAATAAAGGAAGGATGCAGAAATTTTGATCGTTCTGGTTTCCTTTCGTTCATACATCTATTACCATGCAAGCGAGAAAGAATGCTAACGATATATCCGAAAACATTCCACAGTGATACAAGTTATATATACTAATGCTTTAATATAATATCATAAACGTGAAAATGTGTTTGTTGGTTTATTCGTCATCGACAAAGCAACAAATCTTCTACTTTTACCAAGGTCACAGTTAGTTTTTTATGCAGAACAAAATGAGTTTTTGACTTTCCTATTTTATTAGATTCATAAAATATAAAAAATAATGAAGAGATTTATATAAAAAATAGTGAAGACGGACTGACCTTCTCCACATATCCGGAAGGCACGCAGTGTGTCCCGTCTGAGTCACACTAGTGTTATGGGGGCTACGGGCGCGTCAGACTGCAGTCATTCATTTAAACCCACAAACACACCCCCTCCTATAATAGCGGACGCTGACTTAGGTCGGCGATGAGATGACGAGTTGTATGATAATAGATCAAAAAGTCGCGGGTTTGGTCCCGGTTTCGTACCACTGAATTAATTCTAATTCGTGTACAGTCTACAATGTAGGCACTAATGTACTCACCTGAGAGGAAAACTTCGTGAGGAAATCTGCATGCCCGCATGGGTGTGTGAAGTCTACCAATCCGCACTAGGCCAGGGTGGTAGACTACGGCCTCATCCCCTCCTGATCAGGAGAGGTTCGTGCCCCTCTAGTGGGCTCGAATATGGACTGAGAATGGTAACGAAGGCGTGAGTGTACCTGTGGCTGGTAGGGCTGGTGCGGCCAGGCGGGTTGCGGCGCGCCGGGCTGTGCGCGCCAGGGCGCGGCGGGCGCGGGCGGCTGCGGCCCCCGCGGAAACGAGCCGCCCCACGCGCTCGCGCCTCCGAACCGTGCACCCGCGCCGCCTGCTGCGCCGGGTGCCGCGCTCGCGCTCGCCGGCGCACCCGCGCCCGCGCCGCTATACGCCGCCTCGCCCTTCGCGAAGTCGGGGTGCCGCCGCGGTGCGCCCGCCGCAGCCCCCGCTCCCACACCCGCGCCTACGCCCTTGCCGCCGCCGTACTGTATCATACACACACACAAACACAGATCACCGGGGGATCGCCAACACCTCGTCCTCGCTCTTTCTAGGTGTACTTTTATATTTATATTTCATGATATCCGCTCGGCCCTGTTTCAAACTTTTTGCCATTCTGAAACTAAGACTTAATAATTGGCAATTGTAGCAAATAATTGCACAACCGCAAAACAATTATTACAAACCTAAATTTCGACAAAAATCATTTATACCATACGAGGGGGGACCCCAAAAAAAATGGGAATAACTTCTTTATTTCTTAATATTTTTACACCAAATTTTCATCACCTTCAAAGTATTCTCCCTTGACCACAACGCACCTCTGCAAATGATCCTTCCATTGTACAAAACATTTTTTGAATTCACTAATCGGGATGTACTTTAGGCCTTCCAGCGATTTTTTGTGTTTTACCTCCTTCACAGTGGCAAAACGCTTTCCTCTCGTGTCCCTGAGTCTGAGGAACAAAAAGAAATCACAGGGAGATAGATCCAGTGATTGGGGGGAGGGGGGGACGGACAATTGGTGTCATGCCGTTTTTCAAAACCTGCATGACACATGAAACGTCAAAAACTGCTTTATGGAGAGAGCGGTGTGGACCAACGCGTTGTCATGATGGAAGAACCAGTAGCTTGCGCCGAAGATCTGCCCTTTTCTTCTGGATATTCTCACTCAATCTTTTAAAAACCTCCAAATAAACTTCTGGTTAACAGTTTGACCCCGGGGAACGAACTTCGCGTACACAACACGTCTGCAATCGAAGAAACAAATGAGTATTGTCTTGAAGTTCGACTTCACTTGGCGTGGCGAGCTTTCTTGGGACGGGGAGAGCCAGGTGTTTTTCACTGGCTTGATTGCTGCTTTTTTTCGGGGTTGTATCAACAACACCACGATTCATCACCAGTAAGCAGCTTGGTAAAAAATTCAGGGTCCTTTTTAAGCTGATTTTGAAGCTCAAAACATGCCTGAAGTCGACGCTCCTTTTGCTCGTCTGTGAGAAAGCGAGGGACAAATATGATTGCAACTCATGTGCAAATCTTCGAATAAAATCCTCTGAATTGAACTCCATGATATTCTAGATATCTCACAGAGCTGATCAATGGTTCGGCAACGGTCTTCAGGAACGAGAGCATTGATTTTGTCGACGTTTTCGTCACTTCTTAACGTTGAGGGGCGACCTGAACGGGATTGGTCTTCAATTGATATTTCCCATTTTTAAAAGGTGAAAACCACTCGTAGACTCTAGTTTTACTTAGGGCAGCATCTCTATGAGCAGTCTTAAGGATTACAATAGTTTCCGCGGCCGATTTACCCAACAGGAAACAAATTTCACAGACACGCGTTGCTCTCGACAGTCAGCCATTACGTTTTCGGCGAAATAGAAAAAGTTGTTTCATTAAAAAATTCCCACGGATGAACCGATGCACTTACAGCAACAGAATTTCGCACACTAACTCAGGAGACACGCCCCTAACGGACACCTTGTCGAACAATGAGCTTACCCACTCTCCCTCCCCGCCGCAGCCCAATTCCCGTTACTTTTGGGTCCCCCTTCGTATAATACTGTGGACACTATTTCACAAGTGAATGTAGTCTCATATAAGGATTTCCTGTCTTGAGTACTAGACAAACAACCATATATACTAATTTATATAAATAAATGCTAATACTTATATAAATAAAGATCCACAATTCGGATATAAACATTCGTGCTCACCACAAAGTTTATCCCTACCGAAGTTCGACTATTAGCCTAGAAATCAGGATTACTACCATCGAACCAATCAGTCATCAAAGTTATCAGTGATGTCGTCGATGTTATGTTGTTTATCATGTATAATGGATAGGCCATCACAAGTATATAAATGAATTCAACCGAAATGGAGATTACTGTTAAGTAAAATAGTTTGAATCACTGATGATGATACATTTTGACCTTACATTCACAAGCAGCTGTTCAGTAATTCCGATTTGGCTCGAAGGACCAAAAATATGTTCTATGCTTTTATTGCGTCATTAATATTCAATATTGATGAACAATTTATTGTTAGATTAATATAATAAAATATGAATACGATGTCGATCCAGCCCGCGGTTTGTTACGTACTGCCGGGCAAATCATACTATGGATCGTTTTTAACGATTGGTGCAGCACCATGTGCTATGTGGATCGCGCAGCATGGTTTATTTAGAGAAGGTAGATTTTTAGCGATTTAAATTACTATTTTGATTATAGTAAAAAGGATACTATTTAGTGTGATATTCACACCAAATGTATACATCAAACACCTCCATAATGGCAACAACAATAAGAAAAATTTGACACAGAGCCAAACGAATTTCGTGAAATATAAATACTATACAAAGATTGCGTCTTTGGATAATTTCAACACTGAATATAAAAAAATACATCACAACGCAAATGATTTCAGTAAAGTTTTCAAAGTGAATTTATAAACTAATATCAATCCACAAAACGCATCTCACAGCGTACTCAGAAAAAGAGGTGTCAACTCAACAAGTCACGTTTTTGACGTCTTTTTATATAAGTAATTTGATTACAGCAATGTATTTACAGTGGACGTGCTGAGTTTGAACGAGGTGGTCGTTTTACAGAAGCAACATTAAACACGTTACGCTGGCCGTGCACCCAAATTATGTACTGCTTTATAATGATTTTATCGTAAGGTCGGTCGAATGAAATCTGTCAAATGCAACATTTCATTCGACCGAGACGTGTTTTGCTATTATAAAAACAAAGCTACCTATTCCGTTAACTTACAGCTAAGCTCACATGAGTTGTGTAAATTGTATGCATGCATATGATTTAGTGATCAGAAATTCGTCGTTTATATAAAGCCACCACCACACACTCTAAACCTTTACTTCCATATTTTTAATAAATTTGTTAAATTTTGAAAGAGGTAACGGACGAGCTCATACTATTTCAGCTATCGGCCGGCGATAATGGTTTTGTAAAGCCAATTAATCACACCGCAAGCAAAATAATTTAGTTAAAAAAAATAGAAGAAAAATTAACAGTGACAGCTTAAAATTTGATCAAACGAGTGACATTATAAAAAAAAATGAAGCCAAAAACCACGAATGAGTTTGCCCCTTGCATCGATAGTCGTTTTCTATAATCTGTTGCTATATATGTTCACGGCTATCAAAATAAAAAAAACACTAGAGATATTAATATCTACAGACTAAATATTCAACTAACAATATTACTTTAAACATGTGTCCTATATGCACTATCAAACAGCGCAATCATTTATTGTATTTAACTTGACAGTTTGATGTTTTTGCAACATTTTTTGAGGTTCATTGCATAAGACGAACGAACCCTAGGTTAGATAAGGTCTAGACACGCGGCGTAACTCAAACATAATGAACTAAAGTTACTATATGTATAAAGCCTATTATGATACATAAAGCTAGTTGCCATTAAAAGGTGTCGAAAAGAGACAACTTACTAGTTACATGATGTTTCGTTTCATATAAGGCAATCAATCATCATCAGGAAATAGAAGTCCGTTACTGCACATAGGCTTTCACCATAAAAGGGACATTTCACAATTGGCAGGTATCTTGTAAATTGCAGTAGATGATGATGATGCAATAGTTGAACTCGAAACATGGCTGCTGCAATTTACAATGTTATAATGATTCTTCAGCTGATTCTCCCGACCTCCACAAAAGTGGCATCATCCTATGTCAGTGGCACACAGTAAATATAAAGCAGTATGTGCATGTGAAACTCATAAGAAGGAAGGGGCATCGTGAACCCGTGGTCGGGACGTCCATATGAGTGGTAAACCAAATTACGTCATCACGGTGGCAAACAATACAATTCGTTTGCCACCGGTTGCAACTCCATTACTTTTGAGTTGCGCCGAATGTTCTAGACCAATAATACTAAGAACGTGAGCAAAACGAGAATGTCAGCTCGGGGCACGCGAGCGTGAGCGGATCCGTGCGGGTGAGAATGAGACCGTAACGCCAATCGATGGGAAGCGGTGTTGAGTGCGTGGTACAAACGGGGCGTCCGTACGTAGGGCCTGGTGTTGGGCGTCAGCGGCGCCACCAGCTGGCGCGCGAGCTGCGAGTTCAATAAGTTACCGACACACTGCGCCTGCGCGCCGCCCGACATCTACACACCGCCAAACAGACACACCGTCACTGCTTGCGCCGCGACACGCGGGCACGACTTCCCCAGCGCACCTAGCACCCGCCGCGCACGCGGCACCCGCCCCATGTTGAACAACCGTGCGGCGGCGTGCAACGCCAGTGTAACTGACCCGTCGCGTCCGCGCCGCCGTGCATTTGTAAACGTCTCCCGTTTCACAAATGACTACTTCAGAAACGTTTCCGCGAATGGACACGTTCTAATTGCAATTTGATTTATCGCATGCATTCCAAATCTTAATATGTTCATAATATTATACAAACAAAGGGCAGATCTTCATGTATCCAGTTAATGCGACTTGCTCATTGAACTATATGATCGTGATTGTGGCGTCATAGTGGTGATACTGTACGAAGCCATCAGGTTTAAATTTTAACTTTATCATCGTCATCAGTCATTTCTGGACATGGGCTTTGAAAAGGAGGGATTTGTCATAATCTGCATGCTCGGCGGGCGTCTTGCAGATCACGGTAGATTTTATTCAATAACAGGGTAACGCTGCTGTCCACTATCCTGGTACACCTCTTAGCTAGTTATCACGGTATCCACAAAACGATATGGAGTGACATACAGCAATTTTGACTTAATGCTAACTTAATGAGTCGTTCAGCACTTTGCTTTCGAATACGGCACGACGTGAATCTCTTATATTCTTCAATATCCCTAAACCATTTATACCGGTTGAGTTCAGTCAATGAACATTAGTCTCTTGATCTATTCTCAAGTTGCATCTTCATCATCACCTATTGTTCCACTGCACGGCCAGGGTTTCCTCTCAAGATTTATGCTATGATACAGCATGTTGATCTAATGCGGGTTGGCAGACTTCACAGGCCGCCGAGAAAATCTCTCAGGCGTGTGGGGATCATTACAATATTTTCCTTAACCGTTTGAAGGGAGTGATAATTCATTATTAATACGCACACGAACAAGAAGTCAGAGGTACGCTTTGGATTCGAACTCTAGATTTAAGACTTGGCATGCATGGTCATACCGAAACGCTATGACTGCTTCAAACTGTATATGGTTATAAAATTTAAGCCTTTAAATTAAATTTTTATTATTATATATTTATTATTATGGTTTACTGAAATCACATTGTTCAACATATTCCGAATGCCGACTGTGCGTATATTTTAACACCCCCTAAAAATGTTCCCGCTCATATTATTCTCATTAATTTCCACACACAACTAACTTTTCAGGCGCATTTCGCACAGATAAATTTTGGTTCCACATGTGAACAAATATTTCCTCTTAATCAATACTGATTACTGAGAACATTTTTGGAGTGATGTCAATTCTGTTTGTTGATTGTTCGTTTGTAACCTATTTAATTAACACGTAAACCTCTATAAATGCAATCCACTAAATATACATTAAGACAACATACATCTTACTGTATTTGACAAAATTAATAATGTACCTTGATCAAGAATCCTACATGATATGTATACAAGAAATTTGTTAGTTACTGAACTAAAACTAAAATACTAAAAGCAAAATACTGTCAGTTTGTGTCCAACAAAACACACTCACTACCACCGTTAAATATTATGTTTATAAATTTAACATCACACATACACGCAGAGTGCAGTATATAAGCACAATATAACATAGTATATAACGTTCGCTATGATACCTCAGATGCGAGACATGCGCGCTATTTGATGGGACTACATGTCATACCAATATTTTCGGCACACACTGACAATCCGATACAACCGTCTATGCATTGCATCAACCAACTATATTTATTACGCATAAAGGTTA
>WUAW01019822.1:0-13467 GCA_017165845.1 Thaumetopoea pityocampa | reverse complement strand
GTTCGGTTTTCTTATAAAGCGTGTTGTTTTTGTTTTTTTAAACTATTATTTATTAATTAGTCAGTGAGTCACACGACGGTGTTATATATTTAGATGATGATAGATCCATTTTGGTAATAACTCAATTGATGCACTTGGCACTACTATTTGCACGATTCAGACGAGTTAATTTTCCCTTTGCGGTGGACAGTTTTGTGATTTTGGTGGCAGGTCGGCGCAAATCTAGCGTTTCGCAGTTACTTTTCCGTACGGGATTTAAAGTCAATATATGGATAATAAAATACACTGAATTTGTTGAAAATAATTTGTTGTGTTTAATACATGCGTAAGAATACATTTTTTTTAAATCTCGGTAGTGTTCCAAATAATGGTGTTTTGGGACTTCTATGACGATATAAAAATGTCCCCGCTACGGTGACACCGAGAGTAAAGTTTTGCAATTTCCATTTTACAGTAAACAAAATGTACTGCGATCCACAAGACGCCCGCCTAGAGTGGGGATTATGAAAAATCCCTCCTTTTCAGCCCATTAGCTGCCACGATCCTCATTTGGGGATTTTGGAATTTTACGTAAACCATTCGGCACCAAAAATATATTTAGTGCTGCTGACAGTTTAGTTACATTCTATATATATATATATATATGTCAGTCAGTATTGCGGACCTGAAAGTGTGTACTCTGTGCTTCGTTTCGTTACAACAAGCGAACAAATTTGAAATTTATCTGTAAGTTGAACGGAACGGAATTGTCATATATTTTTGGTTCGGTTTTTATATTATAATAAAATACCGTAGATAAATGCATAATATAGAGGTTATAGTAACGATTTGTTACTTAATGTTACGCTTTGTCTTGAAAATATTTGATATTTTTGAAAACATCTCCATTTGGGACATTATCAAAAATATCAAATATTTTCAAGACAAAACATAAATTGAATATAATTATACCGGTACACAACTTTTGTGCATATACATAATTTATTTGGACAAAAATTTTAAAAATTTGGCAGTTAATGAGTTAAGGTCCATGCCGAGCAGTGGATTTCCATAGTAAAAAATCTAATTATTTTGTTTCACCCACTACAGACATAAGAGCAAGATGCAACTATTGCGAGTCATTGAAAATGACACGCGCAAACTGGTCAATTATAACGACTAATTCAACCCAATAAGTAATGTAGAAGTTTGATATTTAACATAGCACGGACCTATAAAATATAATTTTTAATTGGAAAGCCTTCATACAAAAATATCATAAAATAAATTACTTTTTACTAAATACACAATTAAATGGAACTTTAATGTTCTTTTTTTTGTTGTGATTCGCCACCCGAAACGTCTCGTTTCCCGCGGGGCAGAAAAGTGGGCTACGGATAGCCACTTTGCTACTACTGTAGCAAGTGTAGCAAGTACGTAAGTGTGTACGAGTGTAGCAAGTGGAAAAAAGTGGTCTCTGCCAATCTCAATTCTCCGATAGTATAGTGGTCAGTATTCCCGTCTGTGACGCAGAAGACCAGGGTTCGATTGCCCGCCAGAGAGCCAGGGAAAAAGGCGTGATTTTATGTTTATTTAAAATTGACGGAATTTTGTATTGTTTTCATAACTTACACAGTACCTTTGGAGAGAAAGACTCGGTGTTCCCAGACGAAACCCGCGCGAGCCGGTGAAATAAACGAAGCGCGCGCGCGCAGCGTTCGCTCTGTGTAACAACGCTTAGAATTGGGCCAATTTCCTGTGTCATGAACGCGCGTTGTGTTCCTTAGCTCGTATTTGTAAATTCTTTCGAGTTTCCGGAGCATCTAAAGCGACTCGTAATGTTAAGGTTCCGGAGCTGTCTCTATCGTAACACACGAGTGGGTAACACTTGTGGGAGTTTAGTAGGACATATTTAGACACACCCGCACCAGCACACAGACACTGATTAGCCCAATGTATTCCCTTGACGTCAGAAGAGGTTAGAAAGCGAGGAGAGAGGGGGTTAGTAGCAATGTCGCCAACACGTACCTCGACGAAGCCGCCGCGGTCGCGCACGAGCAGGTACAGGCGGTACAGGTCGAGCGGCTGCTTGGAGATGGTGGGGCAGGCGGCGATGGGCGTCCGCCGCTCGTCCATGAAGGCCAGCAGCCGCTCTACCCAGCTGCGGCGCTCCGGCGCGTCATCCATCTCGTATAGTTTCCCCAGCGAGTCCGACTTCTGGTACAGGACACACCGTCACACACCCACAGGTTAGCGCTACTCACCCCCGCCCCGCGCGCCCCCGGCTAAAGCCACGCGCCCCACTGCAGTCAGCGGGGGAGTACCCAGAACACAGACCGACACCGGCGTACAACAGTGTCACATCTACAAAATAGCTACTTTACATGTGAACAGTTTAAAGTTCTAGACTCGCATAGCCCCGCATATCATTTAGTAATAAAAAAGATACGCGATTCCAAAACTTTAAACTTTTCTCCTATAAAGTAGCCATTTTATAGATATGACATTGTACTAAGGCAGTGTCGAATTTGAAGTGCGAAATGTGTTAATTCACCATAATGCTATCACATTATATACAGCGGTTTTATATTCCAAGAAGCTATCATAACAAACATTTATGTTTGGTGTTTGTAGTCTTGTATCTGCGCGAACTTTAGCAGCTAACGTCGGTCGGAGCGCATTTGACCCATACCGTAATTTCCTAACTTATGCCGAACTGAAGCGATACACACGAGTGTGAGATGGTCGAGAGCGTCTGAGGGCTCTTATACAAATTAGACCGCGCTCTCCGGTGAGTGCGCCGCGACACGAGGCAACAGGATTTATCCGACTACACTTGTACGGCGTACATATATTGTGTCATCTCGGTGCAAGGGCAAGGACACTCCTAATAACATCAGTACTCATACAGTAGTATATAAGAACACAATAAAACATTTTAAACGCCCTAAACAAAGTAGAGTTAAGCCATCAATGTTCCTCGTAATTAAAACCAAACTATTCTCGCTTGTCGCAAGTAATTTTCCGTCACGGTGCAATACCGGAAGTAAACGTTACATCGTTGCATTATGTTATCATTTTCAGAATGAATATACGTGATAAAGCAACTCCCATAAGGATACGTTATTTCTAGTGTATCAACAACTTGGTGGGACATTTCACGATGAAAATTCATTATAAGTTGAGGACTAATTTTTACTTCAGTACATCGAAAGGTCAACCGTGATAATTTTAATGGAAAGTGCGAGTATCTGCAGACGAACAGAGCCCGAGTTGATAGCAAGCAGTATTTGTGGATGATTTCCAATATAAATTACTGCGGATGTGTGTTGTCTGTGCCAAGGTGGCGTGTTGTGATAATACGGATGCACTACGCACACGTATTTTATGATTAAGTTCATCCACATTCCGCATCTAGACGAGACAATAATTGAACTTTAAACCTCAAAAATGACCTTATGAACACCAATTTGGCTAGTTAAATGAAGCTGACAGGAGAATAGTGTCAATCGTGGTATTAATACAAATTAAATTTTGGTTCTCTTCTCTTTTTCGAATGCCAAACACCAAAACGAGATAGCAAACGTTTTTGGCGAGTACCAACCTACATTTCTGGTAAAAGGTATAAAACATGTTACATTTTTGCGTATCTTTAATCGGCATATTCTGAGGTCACGTCTAAATTTGTATGTAGAACTTAATTTTGACTGTCTAAAAAAACTGACAACGCCAAAATTGTTGCTATCTCGTTTTGGCGTTTGGCATTAGAAAAAGAGGAGAACCTAAATTTAGCTGTGTCAGAGTAGAATTTACACCAATGTATGTAGATGTTTCAAATGAAGTGATTTAACTTGCACCGTATGACACTAATGATCTTTATTTGTTTATGATGCCCGTTATTAGATAGATGAAATAATATGAACGGATGCCAAGATACATTTGACAGCTCTAAAAACGTGTACAAATTTGCGCTTAATATTTTTTTTGTATAATACAAAATTAATAATAATAATCATCTACTAAGATTGCAAGAAATATTACTGTTATTGAATATTATTTTTTGGTGAAGTTTGTAAGCGTAAACTGCCTTAAGAAGTGTGTTAAAAACGGCCATATCATAGAAGCCACAAGAATAAAACGGGGAGTAGTTTACAAATTTTGAAATAACATAGAATATTTCTGATTATATTTGAACGGTACAGGGAAAGAAAGGCCACTGTCATAATGTAATCATTTTTGAATAGTAAAATAAAACTTTTGAATAAGTTTTTTATTCAAATTTATAAAAAACTAAAAGCAAAAAATCTGTCCATAGACAATAATGTTTGTAGGGACACGTGGTTTCAGAGCATGAAGCAACATCGAACGTTGCTGCCTAATGCCGACGTTGCTTTTTTTTAGTTTCTGGCCATTGCTCGCCTGCGGTCCCGCAGTCACTCCACTGCCCGCAGAAAGCTAACTTGTATTTTGGTTGGTAGCACGCCGATAAATTCGGTTTCGTACAAATTTCGTTTGGCTTTTCACATTGCATTCAGCACCACTACAGCAGGGCACAATCACACCATAGAACACGCGTACTGGGACTAAATATACACCACACTTTACAATGTTGAAAGGTTTGTTGTACTAGATGGCGTTGTCAACTCAATATATACAACATTGTGAATTATCGTTCTTTCCCTGTACCGTTCGTTTGTCATAGAGTATTTGATTGGCTTTTGTATCAATTTTTTTATACGAGTGTACATGAACATTCTTTGGATAGAAAATATCGGGTACTTTTAGACAATTCATTCGATATTTTAATTACGCCAGCTATAAACCTCAGCTCTGATAACCTACGGATCCGAGACATAACCATTGACTGTAGGTCTCATACGAAAGATCTAGGTCGCCTAGCGAGCCATGCTCGAAATTCATATCAATAGCCAAAAATGTATCAAAATAATATTTTAGTGATACATTATTATTATTAAAAAAAATGAACTATTGACACGTGAACGTGGAAGCGTTTAGGACAGTGAATGAGGTGTGCTTTACCGGGCCTGACGAGTCTCCGCGGCGCCTCTGATTTTCAGCCTAGAATGAAAACGTTCCACTGGTTTAATGTAACTTTGTATAGAGCGTGCGTTCGTCAGCCCCGTTCGTATAGAAAACTCCTTATACTTTTTCATGAACAAAATACAAAGATCCGAATGTATGAATGAACATTTTATACTAACAAAGTATTTATGGAGAGAGGGTACTAAAATTATAAGGAGTTTCCACTATAGCGTTCCAATACTGTAGGCATAACCCTTTCTCAATCAACTACGTCAAGCCGTCATACGGTACACGAAACGGGGGCTTACTGTATCTCCATGCAGTTTATGCACAGTGCGATAGTACAATGCAACTTCATAACCTCTAAAACGGAACATGCTTTATTTAAAAATACTAACTAAAATATAGGCGTTGTAGAATAATCTACACAAATAAAATTAACTGACTCGAGATTTTGAATAATAAAAGGATTTTCTCTTAAGCCCATATGATTACTTGCACCTAAAAAAGTTCAATTTTATTTTTAATATCAATCGGTCTGAGTTTCTGACGGTCTGTCTGTTTATGCGGGCTAAATTTCGAAATAGCTGAATCGCTTTTAACTGGTTGGATTTTCAATATTTATTTTAGGACTAAGCTGATTAAGGATTCTTCACAGAGAGCGATCTAGATTATTTTTTATCTCAGAAATATTTAGGGTTTCTAGGTAAAATTGAAGATCTGAAGAACTTAAAATAGAAGTTACAGGCCATTTCCCAAATAACCATGAAATATATAACACCTACATAAAAGTCAACATGCAGGCGGAACCGCGGGCAACTACTAAATAGAAACTAAAATTAAAAGTCTATACAAGAACAGAGATAATATTAAAAATTTTTTGGTGTACATAATTTACATTCAACATATAAAAGTCCACAACCACGCAGTAAAGAAACTTTGCAAGAAGCGTCGAATAGAAAAGTATGTACTTACTTAGAGTGAAACCAATTATTGTATGTACACAAAAAAGCGATGCATCGTCTTTCATTCAGCTAAGTGCGGCTAGCATGCAATTCGTATCAAGTTAATAAACAGTTAATACAAGTATTCGTATCTGAGCACTACACATGCTAATGATTTTAAATTTGATATAAACCTTTGATCTGTAGGACTCCGGCGGTATGTGACTGTTAAATACCTGAAATACATGATAAAATGCAATGCCTCCCTTTCGCTCGCACACACGTCATGTAAAGTGGGAACAGTAACAATGAAGTGTACATTCCGACACGTGATATTCGTATGGGAGTAAAAGAGACAATGTTGCACGAACCCCGATCGGAGTTCGTGAATGTAATGGGCATCAAAATTTCCTATGATATGTGTAATCGGCATCTATGACCAGAACTGAGCGGTACAAAAGCAAAGGCGTCACTCTCCATGCAGTAAGAGTGCGTAAACGAAATGATTTTCCTTGCAAATCTCTCCGGCGGCCATCTTACTGATCGTGATTTTAGCGTAACGTGATTGGCTATATTTTTGTAAAAAATGGACAGTGGCGCCTTTTGTTTTTAATCTCCTAAAATATGTATTCTCTAATGAATGCAACTCCGCAATAATGAAGAGTTAAAGTTATCCTTGTTAATTTACTTTATGAAATAAAAATGGCACTGTTTCCACCACATAATAATATTGTGGACACAGTTTTCATACACAGTGGTACCCCTGAATCAATCAGTCTGAAATAATAATAAAAAAGCTCAATATTGAAGACAAAATATCAGAGACGTGTTAAAATTCCCTTCACCGAGTCCATTTGAATTTGTATACCATTCCCATTTGCCGAACACCAACTCTGTCAGTTTTAAACAAGTCTCATTATCCTAAAATTTTCAAAAATGACTTTAACCAAGGGTATTACCAAGTTTGTTATTATAATTAATTGACGGACCCTATGGATCTCGATCAACTAAATAATTAAGCCGATGTAAGTAGAGTGCTTTCCTGTTTTAGGACACCTACCCAAAAAGAAGGGCGTTTTATGTTTTGGAATGAACCAATGTTGCAACTAACTTCTGAATGTTTTAACCTTTTTTATAACTTTCAAGGTATTAAATTTATATTCGTTTTAGATTTTGTATTCTGTATTTACATTTGCACATTTGGAACTTAAAACATAACCCTTTCTATAGAAGTTCTTGTGGCGGTGTACTATCGACAAACATGAAGCATGACCACCGTACGGCTACATATTGTATGTAAAAAGCGGCGGTTACAGTATAAAAATTTGTCTCACTATGATTACTGTATGCAATCGAAAAGATTTCGAAATTGATCATGCTTCAACTTTCTTGATAGTACATGTCCTTAGACGTCTTGCTATTTGTATTTATTTACATATAAATCATGTTTCACACCAATAAGTATATTAGGGAACTCTATTTATAAGCCGTTTTCTACTAGTCAAACTGAGTGATGAAGGGCTAACCAGCCCCCCTAGCCAAGTTGACATTCGACGATCGTTATCGCTAATAGAAACGAAAAAATGTATTGGAATGACACTTCTATTCGATAAGTCACATGTGACTAGGCGATTACAAATGTCATTCCAATACATTTTTTTCATTCCTATTAGCGATAACGTTTGTCGAATGTCAACTTGGCTAGGGGGGCTGTGTGTTTAATTTTTAGAGTCGCTGTCGTCCACATTTCATGATAATGCCTTTTGGGAGGTACAGATACTATTTTTCCTTCGATTGGCTTCGTGGTTCTTTTTTACCACATTTAAGCTAGTACTTGACTACAATCCCACCCGATGCTAAGTGTCGATATAGTACATTTTACCACCCTAGGTGGGTGGTAAAAGGTACCAGCTTACTAAAAACCTATTCACTCTTGTCTTAACTACTTGTTTTACTGGATGCCGAAATTTACTGTTAGAATATGTTTAATTTAATTTGATTTTGTTGAGTTGAGCCCGTTCGGCTGGATAGACCGATGATACGATTAAGATCGCAGTTGGATACCGACTATTCAGAGCCGCTCGGCGAGGTAATCCTGAAGTGAGGCCCATGCCCAGCCGAGCACGTCTGTGGGCTAACACGACGACGATAGTTTTGATGTACCCCTTAATGTGTGTGTGTGTGTGTGTGCGTGTGCGTGTGCGTGTGTGTGTGTGTGTGGGTGGGTATGTCGATGAACTCACGGGACTAGATGGTGGCCTCGGCCAGGAGGAGGGCGAGGCGTCATGCTCTTCGTGCACGGACGAGTAGGAGGCGCCGCCGGGCGAGGGCGAGGGCGCGGCGCTGCCGGGACCGTACTCCTTCCTCGAGCCACCCTTGCTGGAGCTCGAGCCCCCGCACGTCTCCTCGCCGGACGCTGTAACAAGGACGGAGCCGCCACACGTCACATCAGGTCAGGATCAGACGGGAATTTTACTCAGTGTTCGGCGTTAGGGCCAATGTTTACATTAAGTAACGGTTACTATGGCCCACTGATAAATGGAATTTATCAGTGGGCCACCTACCTTTTAATGCTATGTATCAATCATTTAACACAGTCGTAACAGAGATTCAGGGGACTACGAGAATGACGTCATTACACAGAAGTATCGGTCATCAAATCTCATTCCACAACAATAACGGTAAACCTTGAATAAGTCACAAGAATACTAAGTGAAAGAAGACCAAGAACAGTTAATTTATCGAAAAGAACAGTGACAATGAGCATTGTATTAAAAAACTAATTATTCATAATCATTATCATCAGCACGTGGAAGTTCACTCCTTGACTCCACGCGTCTGAGGGATGGTCTCCACGCGTGGAGGGCTGTTGGCCATTATCCTGATACGTCCAGTGTCCGCCTAGTGAGCTTAATACGGGAATATATTTGTCAAATCTATCTTAACCCATGACTACGAGGGGTGATCCAAAAGTAATGATAATCAATATAAAAAAATATGTTTATACTTAAAATTTGTTTTTATTTTTCTACATAGACTCCTAACAAGTCAATACATTTAGTCCGTATCTTTTCTAAACCTAAAATTTCCTTAGAAAAAAATCTTTCTCTTGATCTTCTCAAAACGCCCCAACAGCGGCCATTGCTTCGCCATTTTCTTCAAATTTCTTGCCTCAGAGGGGTTTCTTGATCCGAGGAAAGTCACTGAGAGCCAGATCTGGTGAATAGGGAGGGTGTTCAAGTAGTTCAAATGCTGATCCTTGAATGGCAGCCATCGCAACTGCAGCTTTGTGTGACGGTCCTCTATCTTGGTGAAACAGCACTCCAGCTTGCAACTTGCCGCATCTGTTTTCCTTAATCGCCTCCCGTAATCTCCTTATTTGGTCTGCGTAGTAAGAACCTGTGATAGTGGCTCCCTTTTACAAGTATTCCAGCATAATAATTCCTTCTGCGTCCCAAAAAAGGACGTCATAACTTTGCCCGCAGACTTGAAACTTTGAATTTCTTTGGTGTTCGTTTCCAAGTCATAGATTATTGTTTAGTCTCGGAATGGAAATGGTGAATCCAGGTCTCATCCATGGTCCCATAACGTGACAAAAAGATTTCCCTGTTAGCTTGAAACTTTTCGAGATTCAGCCTCGAAATGTCGACTCGTTTTTCCTTTTGGTCGTCAGCTAACATTCTCGGTACCCAACGCGCAGAGACCTTTGTCATGTTCAATTTGTTGGCAATGCTTCTTTGAATGCTACCACATGAGATCCCTGTGACCTCAGCTACATACCGGATGATCACTCTTCGATCTGCCAACACAATATTTTCCACTTTTTTCACGTTATCTCCGTTTAGAAACGTGGATGGGCGTCCTTCGCGATGTTCATCTTCAGTGGATATTCTGCCCAGTTTAAACTCGTTGGCCCAGCGTGCAACTGTAGTAGAGTATGGAGGAGCAGTCTCGTAATGTTTCCACCAAGTCACCGTGTATATCTTTGGTAGACATTTTTTTCAAACAGAGGTACTTGATGACAGTTCTTATTTCAATTTTCTCCATTTTGATGTTTTTTTTTCTACGGTTCATATTCAAATGAACGTATCTCCCGGAAACCGTGTCCTACTTATATTATTTTTTTACGGTGAAGTAGTAGGTATATAAGCTAGCAAAAAAGTAGTTTTTGGATTCTTACGAGGACTAGAGATAACCAAATTTCATTACTTTTGGATCACCCCTCGTATGAAAAACTATTCTCTGTGTGGCGCCAGCATAATAATAGTATCACGCCATCTCTTCTCGCGGATGCTGTGAGCACCGGCTACGGGATGCATTAGATAATGGACAGCAACGTTAGATTGTTGTTCAATCAAAATGTACTGCAATGTCCACGTAACGTGTAAGCTTCCACGGGCTGATGTTGATGAAGTACATCACTATAAACTGTCACAAGTATCATAATCAGGGGACGCTAGTATAGTATAAGTGGGGTAACGATGCCGCTAGTGAATGTGAGGTGCCTGTGCGTGCGCACCTGCGGAGGCGTTACTGAGTGTGCTCTGCTGGCTGCCCTCGTCGAGCGGCGCGCCGTCAGGCCCCGTGGTGACGAGCGCGGTGGCGGGCGCCGCCGGCCCGTTGTCGTGCGCCTCGCCCGGCGCCGTGGGCGGCGGCATGGCGCCCTCGCCCGCGCCCGGCGGGCCCATGTGCCTCGCCTGTTGCTGGAATACACCACAGCACACTCTCAACCACTGACACTCACACATTGGAGAAGGCGCGTGCGACACTATACAACGTGTCCCTGGTGCTGTCTGAATGACCCCAGACGGCAGTCACACGGGCTCATAGTCAATTTCCTGCATCAGTAGACTTAGATATTAAAGTCGGGATACTGTTAGAAAGGAAAAGCTCAGCAAGAGTCTTCAAGCCTCGGCCAGCGAGTCTATATATACCCGAAGTAGTGTTGCTGACACTAAATATACACAGATTCGTCGAGGCATGCGGAACACATTGAGATGGTTACCTTCATAGCGGGGTAGTGCTGCGGCGGTGGCGGCGGCCGGTACCCATACGGGTAGGGGTGGTGGTTTCTCGGGTAGGCGTAGGGTTGCGGCGGGTAGTGCGGCGCCTTGTAGGCAGGGTGGTGGTAGGGCTGCGCACCCAGAGGCGCGGGCGGCGGCCCGGCACCCGCGCCCGCCGCGCCCCGCGCCGCCGCGCCGCCGTCCGGCAGCGACGACGACGTTCGCGGCGGCATCGCTACGTTTTGCGTGCCTGGAACATTGTTACCTATTATAAATATATCTCAGTATCGACGTGGCTTCAAGGTTTGTAAAACTGAGGTGGCAGTGGGCGGGGCACATAGCTCGTAGAACCGATGAACGCTGGAGTGGCGACCCCGAACCAAAAAGCATAAAGCGGGTAGACCCCCGACTAGGTGGACCGATGACCTGGTGAAGGTCTGGGGCAATCGGTAGATGCAGGGGGCTCATAGCAGCTCAGTGTGGCAACCATTAGAGGAGGTCTATGTCCAGCAGTGGACGTTTTTGGGCTGATATGATGTTGATGAAATATATTGAAATCATCATCATCAATCATTATGCTATGACATTTATATGATGACTGAAAAACGTTTGATAAAAGCAGACATTGTTTATAATTAGTGTGAAAGATCACCAAAGCGTACTCCGAAATCTAAAACTTTATTATACAAATTAAAAGAAAGAACGGTACTGTCCAATCAAATTGAAATTTCGGGTAGTACTGCAGTTCAGAGCTGAACACGATGAATATGCCACGAGAGGGTACATTAGTTACAATGATGATCCTCACAGAGGTACGTTGTTAAACAAAACAACATCGAGCGCTTGATGTGTCAGCTAGTATTCGAGAGTGCAAGCGACGAACAGCTCCGTGTATCGGTGTTGTGATCGACTGCGTGGCTCGACGCTTCTGGCGGCTCGCTAATTCAGGGTTGGCCCGCACCGAACACGTTTCACGTACATAAATACTAGTCAAAACAAAATAAGGGCCACTTGTTTATTTTCAAGTTAGTGCTAATTTATTGATATTGACTTAACGCAAGTTGTAAAATCTGTAGAGCCCTTTTAGTTCAAGGGTTTGTGAACACATTTTTACCATACTCACTTGCTTTAGAGATTAAGTGGGTAGCTTTATGTAAATTTTTTTAAACCACTTGATTTTGCCCTATTTAAACGTGAACATTAAACTCATTTAACATTTGCATTCTGTAGAATGCAAATGTTAAATGAGCGAACAGTTTGTTTTTTATAATTAGTGCGTGTGTCAGCATTTAAAAAGCGAGTGTTCGACGACACGTGGATGTGATTACTACGATTAGGGCCATAACTTTAATACAAGAAGACCATTCTCAGCGTTCAGTTGTTTTGCAGCTGGGTTTTTTGCGGAGGGCGATCCAAAATGCTTGGAATCGATTTCAAGAAATTTTAAGAGATTCGAAGAGTCACTAGCAGACAAATCAGGCAGAGTTAGAGCAACTACAATACAGGAAGACCGATACATACGCTTGAGTGCTCGTACAGAGCGTTCCATCTCTGCTCGCATTTTGCAAAGCCGCCTGCGTCAAGCAATAGGGACTCGCGTCAGTGACCAAATTATCAGAAACCAATAGCATGAAGACCAGCAGTCCTCTAGAAGACGAGTAGTGCGGATTCCATTGACGGGTGCTCATCGTGCTAACCGATTAACTTTCGCAAGACAGCATCTGAATTGAACCATGAGTGATTGGAGCTTGTTACTCTTTACAGACTAGTGTAAAGTGAAATTTTTTAGTGATGACCGTCGCCTAAGAGTGTGGAGAAGAGAAGGTGAGCGATTTTCTGATGCATGCATCCACGAAAGGCATTAACTGGAAGAACAGAGTTTGTAATCTTAAATGAAGGTACAGTAACAGCTCAACGGTACATTGAGGAGGTCGTCATTAGGCCGCATGCGGTGCCATTTCTACAGCGAGTGGGTGAAGGATTTAAGTTGATGCACGATAATGCTCGTGCGCATGCAGCTAGAGCCACCAGCGAAGCTCTGCAGGAGGCCGGTTTAGAAGTTTTGCCGTGGCCTGCGAACAATCCAGACCTAGATCCCATTGAACACATGTGAGATCTATTAAAAAGAAGTATTCGAGACACCGATCAACCCGTCCACAATGAGAGATAACTCGTAAACGTGCTGAAAGCAGCAAATACCGCAAGAAATAGTGCGGTACTCGATTGAAAGCATGCCCTCTAGACTTGACTTCAAGAATGTGTGCAAAAAAGCGGAGGACATACACGTTATTAAAAAAAATAAGTTTATGCCGTTTAGTTTGTTTTTTTTTCACCTTTTTAGTGATGTGGGTATTTTTTTGTCAAAAGTTTATTTTTCTTTAAAAAAATTAACGTTTACTTTAAAAAATGGAAATGTAAACTTGGTATCATTAACACTAATCATACCAACACTTTTTAGATACCTAGTTTACCATAGCGGGTCAAATGACCCTAAATTT
>WUAW01019815.1:6620-16717 GCA_017165845.1 Thaumetopoea pityocampa | reverse complement strand
CATAGATATGTTCTATTTTGTACCTACCATTGAAAATTTATACCATGTTTGTAATCCAAAGAGGTGTGTAGGTATGCAGCTGTTTACGTGTAGGCTGACAGGAAGTGGCGCGGGCGGCGGGCGCGGACCTTCATCAAGTGTTTGAATGGTATTAGGGCGTACAATTGTTCCACTGCGACGCATTCCTCGCTCCACACAACAGATATTTGATTCTGTGATTTCACAAATTAGCACCCATGTCTGGGAAGGGACCGATTCATTCAAAAACTAATCATTCTCCGGGTGTTGTGCGGTTTTGTTACAACTTCCGCTTTCCACTACAGATGTAGCTATTATAATTTCGTTCTTATATATGTTGGAATATGTTCGTATATGGGGCAAATCTGGCCAAGTCGTTATTAACAATTTCCAATACCCTTTCAATTCAGAATATTTTGGATGCGTTCAAAAATAGTCTTTTAATTCATAGATCGCTGTTCTATAAAAAAGTCACTGTGATTACTGTACAAAATTTGTAAAATATCGTATGCGATCTAGGCTATCTGGTTTGAAGGGGTTAATAGATTTTTAGCATAGAATATAATTCTTTCATCATATGATAACATCATATAATGAGGAATTTTAACACTTGAACCTTATAAAATGGCGGCATTGTGGTTCGCCACCCGACACATTTCGTTGCCCACGGGGGCGACATGTGGGCTGCGAATAGCCACTTTGCTACATTAAATGACTTAATGGCTCTGTTCCGACTTAAATACTGCGGCATGTTTCATTAAAATCCAGTAGGATTGAAGATACAGATTGATCCCTGTATTAGTAGCCGCCGTTAAGGTACGAAAGCTCAAGTAAAAGTGCTCCAAATGCTTTTTTGTATAAATCTATGATTGTTTCGGGATTTCCCATGAAACGAAAAATCGACATTCACGCGGGCAGAGCCGCGGGAAAAGCTATATATTTTATATAATTTTGTATGTCACTTAGGTACTGTCATTTATTAGTTGAGCCCTAAAAAAAATAACAAACAAAGAGAGAGAGAGACAGATAATCGCAATTTCTCATTTTACTTGGAGGTTTTTTCCGCGTTGCTCAGTTGATGCGACAAAGAAATACAAACACATTTTCGCATTTATAAATAAGTAGCTGAAACCCTCTAGCATCGTTTGCTATAACTTTATAATAGCGATGCTGATGATGATAGAACATTCTTGGTAAAACAAATAAACAAAAAACAAATAATTAATAAACAAGTCATTAATAAACAAATCATTAATAAACAAATCATCCAACAAATTATCAAAATACCTCCCTATCAAATAAAGCTCACCGTTCAGTGGGAGAGACGAGAAGTCGTAACATGCAGGTACACAGACAAAAAAGCGTACTTTCGCCTTTATTACAACTACTAGCTTTTACCCGTGGCTTGTCTTGCAAAGATGTCCTTAAATATATGTCAGAGACCATTGGAAATGCAATTTTTTCTATCCTTTGGGAACAGAATTTTTTTGGCACGATAAAAGGTACCCTATATCTTTGTCTGTACCTTAGACAATGTGTGTATAAAATTTCATGATGTTCGGTTGAGTAGTTAAGGTGTGAATGCGTAACAAACAAACAAACAAACTCATATTCGTATTTACAATATTAGTTAGGAAGTTAGAATTAGGATTAGCGTGGTGCGTGTGCGCGTGTTTGAGTGCGTGTGTGCGTGCGTAAGTGCGTGCGTGCGTGCGTGCATGTTGTGTGTGGTATCCTTGACAGTGTGTGTACAAAACTTCATGATGATAGCTTCAGTAGTTAAGGTCTGAAAGCGTAACAAACAAACAAACAACGCATTTATAATATTAATTAGGAACAGTGTGTGAACACTCCATGTGTTGGTTTATAGGCAAAGTGTGCACAAATAAAGCGCCGAGAATTGCATATTACATGCCGGTCCCGCGGGTGTCATGAACAAAAACTGTTTGTTAAAGATGTGCACGCGTAATTACAAACTCCCTCGCGCACGAAACATCCGATGTTTTCGCGCGGTGGACGTGCCGTAAAAATAATTCGGCGCTCGACGGCGATCGTTTGTAAAACGTCACGCGTAAAACATATTATAAAGCCAATAAAACGTGTTTACAAGGGTGAGCAGAGCTCGGTGTCCCCGGGCCGTGCCGTTTCCGCGCGACATCCGTAAACATTTTAGCGCTGCAATAAATTTAACATTACCCAAGTCGCGAGACATTCTGTTTTCTTCCGTTACGGGATCAGTTGGTTAACGCCTGTAATCTCGACTGTCTCGGATTTTCTGCTCTCTGGTAACGGGAATTTTATAATTATGTGGGTTTTGTACGTTTCTTGATTTTTTTTCTGCTATATCCATTCACGAACAATGTTTGAAGTTGTAAACTTTATCCGTGATCCTTGTGAAACTGTAGTAATCATATTCTGTTAATTTCAAATGTTTACCAAGTAAGAATCAATTTATGCTACTATGAAATTGTCAAATCTCAAATTTTGAAATAAATAATATTAAAAGAACTACTCAGATCGACTAATTAAAGTCTTCTGAAACCAGATTTGTCTATATTTGTTTGTTTATTTGTCTGAGTTTCACTCAAAAATCAGTTGGTAGATTTTGGTCAAACTATTAAAGTCTTTAAGGTACTATTCCGACTTCAATACTGTGGCAAGTTTTATCAAAATCGTTTCAGTAGAATTGAAGATACAGCTTGATCCCCGTTTTAGTAGCTGCCGTTAAGGTACGAGAGGTCAAGTAAAAGTGGTTTAAGATTTTTATATAAAGCTACTATAATTGTTTCGGGATTTCCATGTAGCCGACAAACCGACATTCATGCAGGTGGAGGTGCGGGCAAAAACTACTAAATTAATAAAACAGTTCCTAAGGATCGGGTAATATTTTCACAATCATCATCACCCATGAGCTGATGACGATCATCGGCCCGCGGAGCCCACGGATGGGTCATGGTTCTCCTCCTTAAAAAAATAGGGATTTGTCACAATCCGGAGATTGTGAGAAATCTACTTCAAACTTCAAAACGCCTTCCAAGCGCGGACGCTTGGCAGGCGTTTTGAAGTTTGCAGTAGATTTTGTTCTAATAACAGAATAACGCTGCTGCCTATTATCTGGTTTTCTCAGTATCCACGGGAAGACATGCAGTGACGCTATTATTATACCGGCGCCACACAGCAATATTTTGTTTACATCATCATCATCCCTAGTCCATATTTGTCCTCACTACAGGAATACGGACCTTCCCTAATCAGGAGGGGGATTAGGCCGTAGTCTATCACGCTGGCCTAGTGCGGATTGGTAGACTTCAAACACCCATTAATATCACAATGTGTATAATATTTTGTTTTATTTTTATTTAAAGTCAGCTGAATAAATGGTGGTTTGTCCGCTGGATTCCTGCGGGACCCAAACTGTGGCCCAAAAGTAACCTCAAATTAGCTCAAGAAAATAAAATCCCCTAGTCTCGGTGCTGACAGGGGGGTGCGCGAGTGGGCGCGGCGGTGATACAGTTTTGGTCAACGGCCGCCCATCTGCTCTCATTATGTCGTGAAAACACTTGCCTCGGGTTTTATGACACATAAATGTTTAACAACGCATTTGAAAGCTGAGTAGGGACCGCAAGTTACTTACTTGTTAGCTATACACGTATGCAGACGTTCGATAAATCTTATTGTAATGTAAATAAAATTAATTAATAAAATGGACTTGTAAAAAGTAACATAAAACTGCGGTTAAATTATTGATAATCAAAGTTATCCATATCGAACAACAGGGGGTCGACTATGACTTCACTAGAGCCATTATCGAAATTTAAATATTTCAAAGCGAGTACATTTTGACAGCTGATATAGTGATATTAGCTGTCAAAAACACATTTCAAGTTTATCAATTTGCATCTACGGGGAAAAAAAGTTTGAGTACCTCTGGGTTAGACGGATGATCTCAACACCATGAAGGAGGCAAGCAATTATATTTTAATGTTCTAAAATTATTTCTCGCAAAAACTCGAAAATAACTCTACCGATTTGAATAACTTTTTTTGTTTTGTTCCAAACCCAAAGGAACAGTCGAAAAATCGAAGAAATTGTTTTAGGTGGTATGAAGTTCATCCGGTCAGCTAGTTTAAAATAAAAACCAGTTCATTTTCTAAAAATACGCCAGAACTTCATTCGGTTCTGATTATATTTTTGAGTGAGTTACTGTGACCTTTAGTGTTTTAACGAATTTTCTTTTATCGCTTTAATCGATTCGAAACACAAACCTATTCCGAAAACCGTTTAGGAGGAAGTCGGAAGGAAGTCTAGTATCTCAAGTGACTTGTGTCATCATTAGTTACGAGTATTATGCGTTCCGAAGGAATTTGGGAAATGACGTCTTCATCGACCTTCTTTTCTGATTGAGTTTTATTATTTAGAAGATGGATATATAATTATTCGTTTCACCTTTTGCCGAGTAAAACTCACGTCCATGTTTTGTGCCTATAAAACCCCTTGGATGAATAAATATAATGTTGAAAGAACTGCTATTTTAATGGCCAATTTTTAAAAGGAATAAACTAATTTTAAAATTAGGGGCTTTTTTTAACTTTGCCTAATTAACTATGCTAGTGAAACCCACTAATGGTAACTGGAACTGAATTAATTAGCCGTGTGTCTTCACAGCACTGCAATGCCCTTTTGATACACTGATCCACTTTTCTATGGATGCGAGATTAAATGAGAAAGTAACAAAATGAGAAATGGAACGATTTCGAGATGCATTGTTGGACGGCCACCCGTTGTCGGATTTATGACAAAGAACAGCGGATGATTCAATCAGGCCGGTTCTTTAGTTGTTATATTCATGTTACCGTGGTCCAACTACGAGTCTTATTGTTATCAGAACATTATCTTTTTGCTCCATTTGTTCATTTATGTTCCCATTTTCTTTGTCGTTACACATTGGGAAATCTAAAGTCGTGAATTTTGTGAAGATTTTTTTTTTCAAATTCAAATGAAGTTTTCTCTGTTCATATAATATTTCGCATGGTTTAAATGTACCTTAATTATATGATTAAATATTTTAGTTTCCTTAAATGTAAATATTTTGACTGCGTTCACGAGTTTCTCCGGTATTTGTGTAAAAGGCAAACTTTCAGCAAATAGGTATTCAGTGCAGGAGAGCAATTTACAATTTAAATATTCTTAATGTCTCCAAGTTGTCGCGGCGACGGAGCGGAGCGACGGCGCGGGGCGGCAAGAGAAGCCACTTCCACTACATCAATCACTTGCGGACTCTGCGCCTGAATATTTCTAATTATCCGCCGCACTTTGAATGGGCCAAATTCTTACAACACGTACTACTTTATTACCCCCCCTTTTTTGGAGAGTTTACGCAAATCTACAGAACAATTCTTCTAACAAACTTATAATTGAAAATTAACTAAAGTTTACAATTTATTTAATAATGTGGATACTTTTTTCCCAGTGTCTTGGGTACTAGACAACGATATACTTATTTATATAGATATATGTTAATATAAATAAACGCATTCATGTATCGGATTCAAACATTTGTGCTTATCACACAAGTTTATCCCTACCGGGATTTGAAATCTGAACCAATAGACACAGAGAGCAGGGTCAATACCACTGAACCAGTGAGTCATCAAATAATAAAACTGTGACTGAAAAATAACGTACAGCCTAAAAGCCTATATTAAAAGCGGGTCTAGAAGAATAAAATTCACTCTTTAAAATTCAGGTGATTCCTGATATGTTGCCTGTGGCGAGTTATTTTACTACATAGTACCACACATCCTCAACAGATGGCGTAATTTGAATGACAACATTAGAAGTCTGAATCACGGTTATGAAGTTTGATAGAGATTTAGCGTATATACAATGTCCCGACATCAAACGTCGGGGCGACGGCAGGCCCCGCCAGACATAACTCCCGTCTGGCCGGATCTTCCCTTTTCCGATACTGCCACTCCTGCCACACTTCGACCCCATAGCTGGTGACGTAATCATCATCAACGTCATGGGTCATAATCATCTCACTATACTGCCATTGGAAATTTCCACCAAATTTACACGGCTGGTATAGTAATTTCTAAATATACTAATATAATTAAATAATTAATTCCATCATCATCAACTCTGGCTCTGGCTATTGTGTCACTTCAAGGCACAAGACTTCTCTCAAAATGCTCTCATTTTGAGTTAGGCTGTAATCCACCATCCTTTATGCGGGTTGGCAGACTTCACACGCCCTCAAAAAATCTCTGAGGTATGTAGGTTTCTTTACAATGTTTTCTTATCGGTTTTTTTTTATTAATTTCTCAAACTTTAATTCAGAGTAATGCCGCCTACAATGCTTAATTTAAATCATCCATTGAAAATAACATACCCTTACATAAGGTGAAAATTAATTTGAGGGGCTGCTCTGCATATTTTGCTAGCGGTGTTTGCCCACAACGGGTGCAAGACGAGGGGCTCGTCTCGAGTACCACTTCACATCGACGAGGGCACGAGGGCGTCCCGAGATGACAGCCGACGTCTAATCTGCTCCTTCGAGTTTATCTCATTGATACACTTCAACCATTTCCAGTGATAATTTAATGATCAATTGCTGCCACCTCCTTAACATCGAATTGTATGTACGCTCGTTGCAGATTTTGACTTAAGTCAGTGCTTACTCAACTCTTGAGATCGAAAGACGTGGCCCCGTATTCCTTCATGAGGGAAAAGTCTCAGTAGACAGAGTCCGCGCAACATTTGAAAAACAACCGGCAACTCATGGTCATATACTCGCGTGTTTCTATCGCATACACACAAGCGAAAAAGAAAATTAGTGTGGTTTTGGTACTAGCTAAAAACCAGCCAGGCAAAACCGAAACGCCGCGACAGTCAACGGAGCTTGTTTCTTTTGCGGTGACACTCAAAGCAATACTTACGGCCGCATACTGATCATTATCATAAGCCCTTGGCAGTCCATTACTGGACACGGGCCTCCTCCATAAAAAGGAGGGATTTCCATAATCTCTACGTTTGGCAGGCATCTTGGAGATCTCCAATCGACCGCAGTAGATTATGATAACAGAACGACGCTGCTGCCGTTATCCTGGTACATCTTTTAGCTGCTCTCACAGCACCCACGGGACGAGAGTGACGCTGTTATTACGCCAGTATCACACAGCAAATATTATCAAATGCCACACGTCTCTCAAATATTTAACGGCCTTCTAAAGGTTTAAGTAGTTCTTAAATGGCAAACTCCTATTTACAGAGTACAGTCAATTAAAAGCATCTTTTAAATTTAAGTGTATCTCAAATTAAATTGTACTCGTACTCAAACGCCACTTAGTGAAAAAAATCATATATTGGAACGCTGTTTAGTTGTCAAATCAACTGTTAAATCGATATAACTTGCCCCTATACGAGTATTTTTGACTGGTCGCGAGGACTTTTAAATCTATTATAAGATAATATTCAGTGAAATAGATTGGTATTAATATTCAGTGAAATAGATTGGTATTAACATTCAGTGAAATAGATTGGTATTAATATTCAATGAAATAGATTGGTATTAATATTCAGTCAAATAGATTGGTATTAATATTCAGTCAAATAGATTGGTATTAATATTTAGTCAAATAGATTGGTATTAATATTTAGTGAAATAGACTGGTATTAATATTCAATTAAATATATTGGTATTAATTAATCTTTAGTCAAATAAATTGATATTAATATTCAATCAAGCATATCGCTATGATTATATAAGGATTCGAATGGTTAGTGGCTAACTTAATTCAAGAGATATTTCACAAATCCCCTAACATGGTGTAACAAAGATAAGTTGCAGATTTGTTACACCTTCGATATGACAAATTCAAATTTTCAAATTCAAAATTTTTATTGCGAACATAGGTAATTACAGGTGTTAGTATTCAATTGTATTCAATTGAAATTAGTAAAGCTATATTCAGACAAATTGGCGTGCAAAATTATAATTATTACGTTATAAACGTTGGTTATTTGTGAAATGAATAAATTATTCTTAAAATATTCTGTTGTAGTAATACGTGTTGTCAGTGAGGTACACGATCAGGATTTTTTATTTGTCAATTTCATTTGTTATGATTATGTTAAACTAGCTTTTGTCCGCGGCTTCTCCCGCGTAAATGTCGGTTTTTCGCTACATGGGAAATCCTGAAAGAATCAAATTTATATAAAAAGCCTATTAACCACTTTTACTTGAGCTCTCGTACTTTAACAGCGGCTACTAAAACAGGGATCAAGCTGTAACTACAATTCTACTGGACCGATTTAGAAGAAACATGCTGCAGTATTTAAGTCGGAATAGTACCTTTAAGACTGCAATAGTTTAACTAAAATCTACCCGCTGGTTTTTGCGTGAAGCCCGAACAAACAAACAAATAAGCAAAAATCGACGGATTTGGTTTCAGAAGCCGTTAATTAGGAGATCTGAGTACTTAATTTTAAAAAATGTTTGATTTTTGAAAATTTGTCATTTTAAAATTTTATAATAGTATAGATGACAACATTTTCAATACTTTTAAGAATTCAACATTTATTGGCAACCCTAATATTTGACGAATAAAGTTTTAAATCCTCCACTAGGTCACAGATCATCACAGATCTGTGCATATGACTGTGCAGATTTGTATTCACTGGCGGTGGAGGAAAGCGTTATGAATAAGTATGGTGTACTGTAGGCGTTATGATGTCGGGTAATGTATTCAAATATGTACGAGTATCGAGCTTCGTTGTGTCGTTGTTGCTATTTTATTTCGCATGCGTGACGTGGAACCAGCTTCATTTTTTCCCGCTACAAGAATATCATATTGTCCCGCTGTCAGAAATTTTCGCTTCGACAAGACAGACGACGAGTTAGTAATCGAAAGTAGATTATCTTGGTTGTTTTACGCTTTAACTAGTTATTGCCCGTGACTTCTTCCGCCTTCATGTCAGAATAGTTTCTTTCTTTTACTCTTCTCCTCTTCCGATTTTACAAATTCGAAATAATTAACACGTTTTGATAATCCCAATTTTGAACATTTTGAAAGTGTGAGTTTTCAAAATTCCTTCTAAGTGCTTAACAAGACTATTATAGAAGACGTTGATAATAATAATATAAATATAATATTCTGTACTCTTTCACACACATCAATTTAGTCCCAGACTAGGATTCCCTGTATCTTGGGCACTAGACAAATAAATATATAGATGAAGACGTCCATGACTCGGATCCAAACACTCGTACTCATCACACAAAGTTTGCTCGTACCAGGATTCAAACCCGGAACTTATTGACACAGAAAATAGGATCACTGCCACTGTGCCAATTATTCGTCGACAATAATGATAATCACGTCGGGATCCACCCCTTACAGGCCAGACGGATGTCACGACTGGCCGGGCCCTCCACCACCACAATGGTTGATATCTTGACGTTCTATACTATCGCTTCACCGTGATTCAGCTTTCTATGATAGTGTCGAGATTGACTCCTACATTGAGTCATCAGTTACGGTATGATAATGACTAATGATGATGTTGTTGATAACGTTGATGATTACACCAAGATCTCACTAGTTGTAGGTTAAATGTAGCAGTGGCAGTATCGGAAAAAGGTAGATCTTCCCGTCAGAAGGATTTTGTGTCTGGACCAGCATGTTCATATATCTCTGGACGATATATGTATATGAATATAATAAGTTGCTATGTTCTCCGCTACCATTTAGATATAACTGAATCGACATTCGAGAGTAACGCCATCTGTTGAGGATGTGTGGTACTATCTAGTGAAGTAAGTTGCTACATAACATATCGATAAAATAGCTGATTTCAAAATACTCACTGATCAAATTCTATCGACGCTGTACAAATAGTCTTCAAGTATTAATTAAAACTAAGAAAAAACTTGTCATTGGCAAAAGCACCGGTAGTCGATGGAGCCATCAGTCTAAAGAAAGAAATAAAGAAAACTACTGATAAGTCTAAATATTTGCTTCGTACGTTATATAATGTTATATTATAACGTTTTGCTTCTTCGTTCTTAATGCGTA
>WUAW01019808.1:11736-22146 GCA_017165845.1 Thaumetopoea pityocampa | reverse complement strand
CACTCCCATATTACCAAGCACGGCCCATAGGTGATTCCAACTCACACAGTCAAAGGCTTTCTGATAGTCTATATAGCACATGACTGCTGGAGTATTAAATTCATAGCATTACATATCAAACTCCACTATTGGACATAGACCTCTTTTAATGACAGCCACACCGAGCGGGTGAGACGCCTATATCCACCGATTACCCGCAACCTCCATCAGGTCATCGGCCCACCTAGTCGGGGGTCGACCCTGCATTACGCTTTCCGGTTCGGCGTCGCCTTTCCATCACTTAGGCCCCCAATATCCATTCTGCGAGCTATGTACCCCGCCCACTGCCACATCAGCTTTACAATTCTTTGACCCACATCGGTGTATTTAGTTACATACATACACTCACGCTATAAGGGTAGGCAGAGATCATAGTACATACTACATACATACATACAATCACACCTCTTCCCTATTGGGGTAGACAGAGACCACTTCTTTCCACCTGCTACGACCATTTAATATAGGAGTGGCTATCCGCAGTCCACATTTCGCCCCGCGGGCAACGAGACGTGTCAGGTGGCGAACCACGACGCCGCCATTTTATAAGGTTCAAAAGTGTTAAAGTTCCTCATTGCACTCCCACGGTTTTAGTGGAAAGGAAGGAAAGAGGATGAGGTAGGAGAGATGTATTGAGAAGGAAATATGGAATTTAGGAAAAGGACTTGTGTTTAGTTCTCCTAAGGATTTTCTCATTACGGATCATATTTCGCAGGAAGATTCCTATTTTAACATTTAACTTAATTATAATGGAGTCGCAAGTTCTCACAAAATTTTACTTTTATCTAGTCAGTTTAAGCTTTTTATTAGCTAATTGCTATAATTAGTTTAATTATATCAGAGATTTAACTCTCATTTAGATTATTTAATTAATCAGATATTTAAATCAGAGATTTAACTCTAGCCATCTGGCTACGTTCTGCAGATGAATCAGTGTATCCAAGTTTCCCTTCTATTCACGAGCTGTTACTATTATTTTCAGCTAAAGAAACAGCGCTATTGTTGAAGTGAATAACAGACACATCACGTTCGGTCCCGTTAAGTGCTACCACGGCTATGTATATTAAGCTTAACGATTTCTACTTTTATCATAATTCCTTAATAATAATAACTTAATAAGTACATTGATGGTCTAGTGCAGAGGTTCCCAGACTTTTTTCTCATAGATCACTTTCTTAGCTGGTTCCGGTGGAGCCCTGCAGCTACATTTCCACCATATTCCCAAAACTCGACAAAAAATGTGAAGATTAGATCTAACTATGGAAATTTGCGTACGCCAACGTAGACCCCCGTCGAGTCTCCCGAGGACCCCTGGGGGTCCACCTGTACCACTTTGGGAACTAAGGGTCTAGTGGTACTGGACACAATTCGCTATCGAATGGTCGTGGGTTCGTGTCCGATCCTGTATCACTGGGTTATTTAAAATTCATGTACAATATACATTTTAGATACCAAAGTACTCAACGGAGATAAAAAACTTTTGATAAAAAACTTAAACCTGCGTGCCCGCACGGGAGTGTGAAGTCTACAGATCCGCACTAGGCCAGTATGCTAGACTACTGTCTAATCCTCCTCCTGGTTTACGGAGGTCTGTTACCCTGTAGAGGGGACTAATATGGGGATAAATAGTAACTTGGAGTATCAAAGACCCATTTTTAGTAATGTTTTACTTACTATCTCTTACTTAGCATTCATTCTGAAATTTAAATATCATTTGTTACTTTAACTGTATGATTCTTATGTGAATTCGGATATGAACATACAATTTTCCACTTTTTACATTAAATAATTAATATGATAAAATATCCCCGAACCCAATGCTTTTAACTAAAAAAAGTAAAGTTTATAACGCAAAGTTCATTGGGAAACCAAGGCCTACGTAAAATAAGGGTCCTTCATTTATAGCTCATACTGATTTTAGTGCTTTTTAAGTGCAGTCAAAAGTTTGTAACTGTGGCTTTGGACGACAGATTTTATGCAAATTACGCCGTAACATTAAGTGGGGGCCGCAAACAGTGTCCGCGATTAAGTGCTTTTTATACATTTTTAAACAAATTGTTGTAAAATGTTTCGATTTTTTTTTGTACATCGCTTACGATAAGTCGATTATTGAAAAAAAAAAAAAAATCTTAAACTCGTTCTCGTAATTTAAAGCTTGCATTGATGTACATTGATTTTAATACAGTCGCAGTTACCCTGCCATCTGTGTCAAATCCTACGTTCGAATGCCAGTAGGGGCAAATTTGTAGGTGTAATGACCACAAGCGTTTGTGTCTGAGTCATGGACGTATTTATCTATATAAGAATGTACATTGTTGTCTAGTACCAGGATACAGGGAATCCTATTTTGATAGTGGATCAGTGTATGTGAGTGTCCAGAATATTATTATTTCATACCATCATCATTTCCAGTCCATATTCGTCTACACTATATGGCGCACGGACCTCTCCTGATCCGAAGGGGGTAATCTACCACGTTGGCCTAGTGCGGGCTAGTAGCCTTCACACACCCATGCGGGCATGCAGGTTTCCTCACGAAGTTTTTCTTCTCCGTTGAGTACATTGGTGTGTACAATATAGACCGTAGATGAATTAGAAATAACTCAGTGGTATCGGACAGGGTCGAACCCGTGACCTTTAAATCGTGAGCCGTGTTTATAACTACAATACCACCAATTTAGCAATATTGTCATTATATTATTATCATTACTCTCTCTCTCTCTCTCTCACTCTCTGTTTCTATGCAGAAGATGCGGTTATAAGATGGGTTAAGGTAGCCGATTGCTATTTGATGTCATCTGCCACAACACCTGCTAACGATCAGTGTTGTTGAGACACCAATCGGGACAGACTATTTTACGTGTCTGAATACGGAGAAGCCATTGTAAGATATCAGACGGGGATCAAACTCGGGAATTTTCGATTCTCAGATTTGAGATTATCCATCAACTATGTTGCCATAACTCTCATTATTATTCATTTAATATCATCATTAGTATTGCGTTCTTAAGAACTAGTTTCTTTTAGAGGACTTTTTTAGAACGTTGCATTGTTCTGATTCTTGAAGAGTTTTAATTACCACTACGGTCAAAGTCAAAATCTTATCCCGTTAAGTGAGCAATTGTTTTATTAGCATGATATAGAGAAATGTATCACATTCCCAATGCAATCTTGAAAGTCGCTAAGCGAAGCTCGATCGCCCAGGTGTACATTACATAATTGGCGTATTAACTGCCAATTAAACAAATGCGAAACAAAGAAACAGGATATATCTATAAAAGAAATTGTATTTCTTTAAATAAACTTAAGATATTTTATTCAATACGGACCTTGTGAAATATGATCTTCCTTTAATTGCAGTACAAGTTTCAAGTTAATCATTATTTTTAGTTTGTCGACATCGTTAAACTAAACTCATCGCTTTTAAGAGATTTGAGTCAAATGGAAAAAATAAGTCTGAATTCAATAAAGGTAGGAACGGTTAACATTAGGTTGAACTTATATTCCGAACATCAGGTTGAAGAAAAATAAGTCACATTTGGCTAGTAGCGAAATATATCTAAAATAGAATCAGGTTGAAGAAAAGGAAATCATATCTGGCTAATAGTGAAATATATCTAAAATAGAACCAGATTGAAGAAAAAGAAGTCACATCTGGATAATAGTGAAATATATCTAAAATAGAATCAGATTGAAGAAAAAGAAGTCACATCGGGCTAATAGTGAAAAATATCTAATGTAGAACCAGATTGAAGAAAAGGAACTCACATCTGGCTAATAGTTAAATATATCTAAAGTAGAACCAGATTGAAGAAAAAGAAGTCACATCTGGCTAGTAGAGAAACATCATATATCTAAAATAGAACCAGATTGAAGAAAAAGAAGTCACATCTGGCTAGTAGCGAAACATCACATATCTAAAATAGAATCAGGTTGAAGAAAAGGAAGTCATATCTGGCTAATAGTGAAATATATCTAAAATAGAACCAGATTGAAGAAAAAGAAGTCATATCTGGCTAATAGTGAAATATATCTAAAATAGAACCAGATTGAAGAAAAAGAAGTCATCTGGCTAATAGTGAAATTTATCTAAAGTAGAACCAGATTGAAGAAAAAGAAGTCACATCTGACTAATAGTGAAATATATCTAAAGTAGAACCAGATTGAAGAAAAAGAAGTCACATCTGGCTAATAGTGAAATATATCTAAAATAGAATCAGATTGAAGAAAAAGAAGTCACATCGGGCTAATAGTGAAAATATCTAATGTAGAACCAGATTGAAGAAAAGGAACTCACATCTGGCTAATAATTAAATATATCTAAAATAGAACCAGATTGAAGAAAAAGAAGTCACATCTGGTTAATAGTGAAATATATCTAAAATAGAACCAGATTGAAGAAAAAGAAGTCACATCTGGCTAATAGTGAAATATATCTAAAATAGAACCAGATTGAAGAAAAAGAAGTCACATCTGGCTAGTAGCGAAACATCATATATCTAAAATAGAACCAGATTGAAGAAAAAGAAGTCATATCTGGCTAATAGGGAAATATATCTAAAGTAGAACCAGATTGAAGAGAAAGAAGTCACATCTGACTAATAGTGAAATATATCTAAAATAGAATCAGGTTGAAGAAAAAGAAGTCACATCTGGCTAATAGTGAAATATATCTAAAATAGAATCATGTTGAAGAAAAAGAAGTCACATCTGGCTAATAGTGAAATATATTTAAAATAGAATCAGGTTGAAGAAAAAGAAGTCACATCTGGCTAATAGTGAAATATATCTAAAATAAAATCAGGTTGAAGAAAAAGAAATCACATCTGGCTAATAGTGAAATATATCTAAAATAGAATCAGATTGAAGAAAAAGAAGTCACATCTGGCTAATAGTGAAATATATCTAAAATAGAATCAGGTTGAAGAAAAAGAAGTCACATGTAGCTAGTAGTGAAATATCATATATCTAAAATAGAATCAAGTTGAAGAAAAAGAAGTCACATCCGGTTAGTAGCGAAATATCATATATCTAAAATAGAATCAGGTTGAAGAAAAAGAAGTCATATTTAGCCAGTAGCGAAAAATCATATATCTAAAATAGAATTAGGTTGAAGAAAAAGAAGTCACATCTGGTTAGTAGCGAAATATATCTAAAATAGAATACTCTTAACTTTGGCCCGCACAAAATAAAAACAACGCACATTGTAAGAGGCCCGTGAAAATAATGAATGCGCCTATTGTGGAGGTGAGGCTGCGATCGGGCCATTTGCTACTGTTTTCAATTTGCCGGTCGCTGCCATACATCAGCGAGGCGCACACCAACCAGTCCCCAACTTTAATACACTTACCCGCTGACATTTTTCCGCCCATTATGCATTCTGTTGTACCAATACGCCGCAGGTATACGGCGAATTTCAATTTAGCAATATTGTTCGTAGCCGTTTCTTAGTAAACTCTACATTGGCGGAACTAGTTGGTAATTTTCAAATGCCATTTAAAATTAATATTGAGGGCTATTACAATAATAGTTAAGCGTTTCATAAATTTATTGCTCAAATTAACGTGCGGTGAGTGATATTGTGAAGTGAAAGATCGATTAAAAAAGAAACATTTATTCTATTATATTTACATTAATATGTTTATAAATTTGTAAAAAATGCATATGAGGAAAGTATATTTTATTATTTATTTGATATAATTTTATAGAAGTGGTGCTTTTGCGGGGAATTACTTATACAAATAAACAAATCTGCATGTGGTTTCATAGCTTATATATAGAGCTAGCTTTTGCCCGCGGCTAAGCCCGCGTTAATATCGATTTTCCACCACATGGGAAATCTCGAAACAATCATAGATTCATATGAAAAACCTTCGGATTAATTTTACTTGAGCTCTCGTACCTTAACGGCGGCTACTAAAACAGGGATCAAGCTGTATCTTCAATTCTACTGGACCGATTTTGATGAAATATGCCGCAATATTTAAGTCGAAATAAGCTTTAAGACTGTACTAGTTTAATCAAAATCTACCCGTTGGTATTTGCGTGAAGTTCGAAGAAACAAACAAATAAACATCGACGGATTTAATTTCAGAAGCCCTTAGAAGACTAATTAGTCGATCTGAGTAGTTTTTTTTTAATATTTTTGATTTTACAAAATTTGAAATTCAAAAATTTTATAATAGTTATACTATATAAAGCTAAAAGAAAATAATTTTCTTGTAATAAATAAAGTCTGTAATACAATTACGTATATACTCGTAAGTACACAGATGATTGCATTGCTAGTAATAACCAATGCACAGAGTATGTCAGCGGAATTAAGATGTACGGTAAACTCGAGGGAATAAGCGTATCGCTAGTATCGATAATAATTAGTGGTGCTTTCAGTCAATCCAAGTTGGTAGTCAACCACGCTCAACGTAGCATTCTAATTGGCCGCCCGGTCCACCAGCGGACGGTGTTTGACGAATAGTCCAATGTTGATACACAACCGTACGTATTAGAGGACTTTAGATGTCATAGAGACCTCTCTCTTTGGTCGTTACAGGCGTTTTGTAAAGCTGGCTTTTATGTGCACCTTTTATTCACCGACTACCGATTGGTTCATTGGTAATTATTGTGCCTTCTGTGCCATTGGGCCTCGGGTTCGAATCCCACTACGGACAAACTTTGTGTGATGAATATTCGAACTTGAATCATGGATTTTCTAGTACCCAAGATACAGGGAAAGAAAGAAGAAGAAAGAAAACAATTTATTCGGATAAACTCAACAAATAGAACTTCTAATTCAAATTAGTTTCTAATCGCAATATCCTAATTATTTTGTCTGTCCGAAAACGATTGTCTTTATGTGCACTTGGTGACTTTAAAACAACTAATTTATTACTTCCTATAACCTAACAACCTATTCATAATTATAATTATGGAATCTTACTAAATAGATATAACCTCTTTTAATTAATCAGTGGTCACGTACACTTCTGAAACCCGAATCATTGTCTGTCTCCGGAGGCGTGTTTTCTTTGCAATCCTACACTAATTGGTAATTAGACGATAAGAGGTAACTTCAAAATAAATATGTGGTGTGATTTGATTCAACAGCTGGTAACACACGGGTGTGTTAGTCCTTACCTAGTGCGGATTGCCCGGTGTAGCATTTGTGCTGTTATTAATTCCGCAAAATTGAAAGCTGATCCGAGTCGAGCGTTGCTGTCGCACTGTTGATTCCGCTGCCGATTCAGTCCGGCTCAAATTGCATAGTGTGTGACGCTTTCAAATTCTGCCCTGTTAATAGATTCACCACTGTGTTGCAATTTTTATTTGTTTATATGTACTATTTCTATATTCCATTGCGCGTGAATTCTCATATTAAATGGAATTGATGCAAAAAAATTGCAACATTTTTTTAATTTCAACTGTAACTGTTATGCCTTTTTGTTTTCTATATTTTTATATTATACTAGCTTCTGCCCGCGGCTTTGGCCTCATGAAGAGTTATCATAAAATAACATTAAAGTTGTTACATTTATAATGTCGTAAACTTTTGCTAAGTCCTATATCATTAAAAATTTCAGTGGTCATATTTAAACGATCCAATAACTTGTCACATTGACGGTAGTCTGATTAGTAGTCTTGAGTTGCTCCCTCGTGCAGGTATTTCTTTTTTAGGAATGCAGGGTATGCAGTAAAGTAGTCTGGAGTGATACGCATTCATCCTATATGTAGGTCTAGAATACTTGTAAAATCCAAATGGGTTTTACAGGTAATGTGCTATAATAAATTTAAAGCCTTTATCTCTGTTTTAGCTAAGAAAGTCCTCTTAAAATTAGTAGCTTAAAGAATTTGTTGTGAACTTATTTAAAGTAAGTAAGTAATTGTTCAGTAACTTGAGTTCTGTAATACGAGTACTGCTGTCAATGTTAAAAGCCTTGTTAAAGTTTTCTGTTAACACAATGAGTGCTTTTTAAATTGATTAAATTCAAACCTCGGATACCGGCTTCAGAAAAATGTACGACGCTTCCCTCGGATCCGAGTGGGCGGTACCGTTGCAATGGCATCACTCCACTCGAATTCCGAGTGACAAGCCCTGAATGTGTTAATTTAATTTAAGTTAACAGTATAGATTGGATTGTGGGTACGGAGTTCCCCTATAGAATACCAATGTTTTTTCTCATTGGTCGATCGTCACTGAGATCAACCATTGTAACACTCTTTCTTTTGTAATTATTTTTGGTGTGTCAATAGTTATCTATCAATCTATCTATCAATACACACTACTCAAAGACTTTCGACGAGTCGTTGACGAGGAAGTGACGTGGCGTATCTTTCCGAATGCCGCGAACTTTAACTGACGTACAGGTTTATTAATTACTTTCAAATACAACTTGCCACTTGACCGAACAATGAACACTAGAACAAACGAGTTTCAAGCGACAATAGTAATTGTACCAACAATAGGTAATTCAAATCATTTCCTTTGTAATCCTTCATCAGGCCGGTATGAAAACAACCGGTGCACACTAAGGATGTAACAGTATCGGGCAAACAGTTTGCCAATAGTTACACTCAGCGCCCAATGAATCGACATTCCAATCCTAATGTTGGTTTTCCGCTACATGAGAAATCCCGACACAATCATACATTTATATAAAAAGCCTAAGAACCACTTTTATTTGACCTCTCGTACCTTAACGGCGGCTACTAAAACAGAAATCATGCAGTATCTTCCGTTCTACTGAACGGATTTTGATGAAACATGCCGCAGTATTGAAGTCGGAATAATACCTTTAAGACTGTAATAGTTTAACTAAAATATACCCGCTGGTTTTTACGTGAAGCCCGAACAAACAAACAAACAAACAAACATCGACGGATTCGGATTCAGAAGCCCACAATTAGTCGATATGAGTAATTCGTTATTAAATATCTTTGATTTATGAAAATTTGACATTTTAAAATTTTATAATAGTATAGATGTATATATAAAAAATTGCAACAAACTATTTCCGGCGTACTGTTTGTATAGTGCATACAAGCCCTAGGTAGGGAGCCGTTGTAATTTCGAGGACTGTTGGTACGCGCCGGGCCACTGAACGTTCAAATTGCCGTGGCGGGAGCGTTCCGCCTGTTCATTATCGGCCCGTGTTTGCTACTCCACGAACCGAGTGAACTACATCGGGAAATGAACGATTTCTATGAGCCGGCCAATGACTTTGTTATTCCGCCTCTTAAGCTATTGATTATATTTGCATTGTTACTGCCCTTTATTTAGTTTTTTTTTCAGCTTCATCATAAGAACTTATCATTGATTTCGTAACAATCACCTTGTATTGCGTTTTAATGTACATTGCTTCACTAATGAACATATACGTTTAGTATATGTGCATGGTGTTATAAAATATGAATAAATAAATAATATGATAAAAATCGTTCATTCCTTGATGTAGTTCACTTGATTCGTTAATGTTTATGACCTAAATCTAGCCAGTCTAAAGACACTCGACAGAGCTGGTTTGAGTACGCATCAAGTAAAGTGCCTGTGATATTATTCGAATCCAGCGCTGGATGTGTGGTCGAGGTGCTGTCTGCCTTCTGTATATATAAAGCTGTCCCGCTAACTGTGAGTTTCCTAAACTTCTTTTCACCTTATCTTGGCGAGCCAGACTATCGTCTCACACCAAGAGGTAGCAATTCAAGTAAGGGTCAAACAAAAAACTCTCTTCCAAAATAAAATAATCAGGCATCTGGTACCGGTTTTGTTCTAACAGAATTAAACTAAATTTGGTCCCTCCCTATCTTTTTCTAACGCCAAACGCCAAAAAGAGATAGCAACCATTTATATCGAGTACCGATCTACGTTTCTGTCAAACGGTTCAAATAAATGTTGCGTTTTTGCGTATCTTTAGTCCGTGTGTTCTGAAATCGCGTCTAAATCTTTTAACGTCTTTTTTGACGTCTCTGAACCAAAATTGTAGTTATCTCGTTCTGGCGTTTGACATTAGAAAAAGAGAGGGAGGGACAAAATTTAGTTTTGTTACAACAGAATCGGTACCACTAACACGGTTACTACTGAACGTAGTTCAGTTTGAGCGATTGCTCATCATTCACCAGTCATAATAAGTTGTCATCGTTTTCGTAATAATCATCATATATTGTATTTTGATATGTCACGAATATATACATACATTTAATAAAATTTGACACAAGATTAATACAATTTAACAAAAGATTAATACGATTTGACAAAATACTCGTTTTTTTTTTTATTATTATTATACAAGAACTCTCTAACATATATAGAGGAATTTTACTTATGCTAATGTTATATGACAATAGTTCATCTTTACATAAATTTCGTAAGACGTATAT
>WUAW01019808.1:251-11395 GCA_017165845.1 Thaumetopoea pityocampa | reverse complement strand
ATTATTCATAGGCCCCATTTTAGTTAAGGTCTTGAAAGCGTCCTTAACTTTAGGGAAGAACAGTTTCGTAAATAAAATACTCGTATTAATACAGTTTGACAGTAGCTTTTTCCTACGATTCAATCAGGAAATTACTGAGATCCTCAAAACGGCTACCAAACGTATATGACAAATTGCCACTGTAATAGTGGAATTCTTTTCTTAAGATTTAATTGTTAACAATAGATGTTATTTGCCTAAGAACTTTAATACGATTTTTTTTAAACAGACAACTCCCGCATTAGGGTTAATTCCTTTATTGCGGGGACTTTATAAACGCCTTATTTTTAATTAAATTAAATTTCAATGCATTATTTTCTTTTATATTAATTTGTTAAACTTCTGTTGCCTCTGTTTACCTATTATTTAAGAAAAGGATTATATCTCGATCTCTTTACAATTAACGGTGGATAATTGTAAAAAATAATAATGTTAACCGATTAAAAAAAATGGGCTCCGGTGATTTTAGGTATTCTTTTAAAGTTACCGTAGTTTAGTACTATTAAATAGAAGCCTTAAATTTTATACTATAAACCTCGAATTAATAGTATTATGTAAAATTTAACGAACTTCGCAGTACATATAATACTTACTGTAAAATAAAATTACATACACACAAAAAAAGTTGCCATTTTAAAACACAAGAGAAAGGTATAGAGCTCGGTTAAGGGTGTTTGTCCCTCACAAATAGTAAGATTATATAAATAAGGCGGTCGAGCGGGCGGCCGATTGCGATCTGCGGCGGCTGACTGTGCCGCCCGGACGACCGTCTTCGCACAAATTGAGTGGGTCTTACGTAGATTTTCTTGTGATCTTATTATGTTACGTAAATTTAAAAGGGATGTATGTTTGAATGTCCATCCATACCTTTTGTAATGAATCCTTTCTTTTACTTCAAAACTTTCTTCGTTATTGTTTATTTATTGTACAAATCACAAAAATATGGTTATTATAAAAAATAAATGTACAAGGGCGAGCTTAACCTACAATTGGATTTTCTACCAGCGAACCTTTGATATTTGAAGGATGCGGCAGTCCTTGTATAAAGTACAACAGACATAAAATAAACATATCATATACTACATAAAATAAATAACTGAAATACTATTTTTATTTAGGTACCCACATTTTTTAATAAACTGCGAGAAGGTACAGCCTGATCTCGGTTTCAGTAGCCGCCATTATGGCACGAGAGCTCAAATAAAAATAGTTCTTGGAGTTTTTTGTAAATCTATAATTATTTGGGGATTTTTCATTTAGTACGAAACACAACTTAGTGTGTGGGAGGCATGTGCGAAACCTATTTATTTATTATAGTAGATCGACTGTGGCTGGAGTAACTTATATTCTGCGGTATTGGTTCCACGAGGTACCTAGTAAGGCGATCTGGACGAGATGCTTCACCGCCCACCACTAAACTGGTTTCAATTACTCCATCCTGTTTAGCGATACGTTACAAATTGATCTGATGACATGTGATATCATGCTTTTTGTTATTGTAACATTGAATCAGAGCGTAATTGGCCACATGGTGGCATCAAAATACGTCGTGTTATTGTTTTCAAATTAATTAATTTTTACATCAGTATATTTTTATTAAACAGTTGTGTATGATAATAATCGAATTTAATTTGACGACTGATTGGCCAATGGCTGTGGCCCTGCTCTTCGAGCTAATGAGTCTCGGATTCTTATATTTGTAGGTGTAATCTTTGTGTGATACAAAATGTTTGTATCCGAATCCTAGATGTAATTAACTATATATGTATGTATTAATATTTATCTAGTACCCAAATATCCTACTGCACCTTGGGGCTTGATCAATGTCTGAAAATTTCCCGAATATTATTATATTTAATTTATGGTGACATATAAGCTGTTGAGATATTAGTATGTTACATTTAGAGGAGTAATTGGTTCAGTGGAATAGACCCTGCTTTTTGAGCCAATTGGTTTCGAGTTCGACCTGGTGGGGACAAACTTTGTGTCGTGAGCACGAATGTTTGCACCTGAGTCATGTATCTGTATATGTATTAGATTGTTTATCTATATATGTATTAGTATTTATCTATATAAGTAAGTATATCATTGTTTAATTTAGGGCTATATCAGTGTGTGAAAGTTTCCAGAATATTATTATTGTAATTAATTTATTGTGATAGATAAGTTGTTGATATATTATGTTAAATCATTATAAATAGAACATACAAACATACATACACTCACGCCGATGTCCCATAAGGATAGGTAGAGACCATAGTACATACTATATACAGTTACGCCTCTTTCCCATTTGGGTAAGCAGAGACCACTTCCTTCCACCCGTTACGATCGTTTGATGTAACAAAATGGCTATCCGCAGACCACACTTCGCCTCCGCGGGCAATGAGACGTGTCGGATGGCGAACCACGACGCCGCCATTTTATAAGGTTCAAAAGTATTAAAGTTCCTCATTGCATTCCCACGGCGTAATGGAGAGAAAAGGAAAGAGGATGAGGTGCGTATGGTGTATTGAGAAAGGAATATGGAATTTAGGTGAAAGACTATAGGATATAGGATACTACTATCTCGGAAGGAGTAGGAAGAGACAGTAGTAGCTCGGGGTCGCTTACCCGTATACTTAAGTCTATTTGCCGGATAAGCTAAAAGACTAAATACTCCCTGACCATTTCACTATAAATAGTATGTTGAATTTTATAACTACCTATCACTAGGAATAAACTGCTCGTTGTTTTTGATATGATATTTTTTTCCATTTAATATAGCGTCACCTGGTGATTGAATGTAGGAGAGTTCCATTTTTCTCATCACGGAGCTATGGTAAGAAATGACTAGATTTTCAGAGGTTGGTTTCAGTATTCTAACGACTGCATTGCGAAGTGGGAGACCAAAAGTGATGAGCATTTGCAGATTAATTGATCCCAACAGTTGCAGACTGGTCTTATCTTAATTGGTCTTTATTCGTCGAAATTTGAGTTTTGATCCGCTCGACCTTATGAAATCACTTGTGCTGCAGTCGGCCCTAGTACCTACTCTTATGTGGCAATATATTGAAATACCTACAATCAGCAATCGATGACCGATTCGTTCAGTGGCAGTGACCTTGTTTTTTGTGCTAGTTGATCCCGGGTTCGAATCCTAGTCGGCACGAACTGTGTGATGAGCGCGAATGTTTGTACTCGAGTCATGGATGTTTATCTATATATGTGTTAGCATTTATATGTAATATATAAGTAAGTTTATCGTTGTTTAGTGCCAAAGATATTACCTAAATTTGAGGCTGATTTGGGGCTGGGGAAGATCTATCTCCAAATTTATATAGAGTATAGATAATATTTTGGATATTTTTTTTTGTCACACAGGTGTGACAAAAAAATGTCCAAAATATTATCTGTGCCCTATACTATCTATACTATATTATAATATTATTAAATGTCAAATTTTCAAAAATTAAAATATTTAAAAACAAACTACTCAGATCGATTAATTAAGGCTTCTAAAACCAAATCTGTCGATGTTTGTTTGTTTGTTTATACAGGCTTCACGCTAAAACCAGCCAGTAGATTTTAGTTAAACTATTATAGTCTTAAAGGTACTATTTCGACCTAAATACTGCGGCTTATTTCATCAAAATCGGTCCACTAGAATTGAAGATACAATTTGATCCCTGTTTTAGTAGCCGCCGTTAAGGTACGAGAGGTCAAGTAAAAGTGGTTAATGGACTTTTTATATAAATTGTGATTGTGCCGGGATTTCCCATGTAGCGGAAAACCGGCAATCACGCGGGCAAAAGCTAGTATTATATATTGTAATAATTGCTTTGAGTAAATAACGATGATAATTAACTTATAATTATTCTTTTCAGTCGAAGCAATGCCATATATCGACAATATATTTCCATGCTAACTTTTTGCTGCCCTTGTTCCTAGACCTCAACTGTAATATTAGATTCGGCATGACATTATGTAGCAGTATATTTTTAAGAATATACTGGCCAAGTAATACAGGCCTGTATTGTATAAAAAAATGTATCAAGACTATCTTCTGATAAATCTTTTTTATTTTTCTTGTTACTACAAGAGTTGACTTTCAATTTCTGTATTATAATATGTATTAATGGTAATGCTAATATTTATACGTTCAACTCATTAGGTGTTGATTAGCATTTTTAAGAGTTACGTGTATCGGCTGTTTTATTACTGTGAATTTCGCGTTGTAAGAAAAAAGCTAAAATCTAATAACTCCTCCGACAAAAATATCTTTTTTTTTAATAAAGACAATTCCCGCATTATGATTAATTCCTGTGTCGCGGGGACTTTACAAACATTCAAATAACGGGAGTACAGAACACCCAGCCTCAGAACAACAATTTGTGGATTACACAAAGTTGTTGTTCCGTGTGGGGATCGAACCCACAACACTCGACAGCGCAGTGGATGCTTAAACCACTGCGCCATCCGTGCAGTCTATATCTTTAAGTAATAAAATAGCGCAGTTTTTTAATTTAGCATATTGAAATATATAAAAAATAAAACATTATTATTTGAAGGGGAAATCGAATGTTATATTTTTCAGGCTTGTGTAATTTGAGCTTCAAAATAAAATTCGCTTAGAGAAAAAAGTTCCTCGGAAACAAAATTCGGCTAAGAAAATACGAGAATGCAATCTTATAGTAGGATCAGACAAATAGCGGAATATCTGCAGTGACCAATTCAAATTGTAGGAACAATCGGGCTTCGCGCACGAACCGGGGATGGAATCCAATCAGCGAAACTAGTTCCACTGATGCCTATCACTAAACTTTCACATTCAAAGATTTGTTTCTTGAGATTAAATCAAAAGCAAATTACAGTAGCGGCGAAAAAGAAATATGGCGAGTCCGGCCCCGCGCAAGGGCGGGGGTGTCCTGCTGAAATTGCTTTTCAATCCCTCGGACTTTGGACTTGTAAAGAAGTTATTACCTTCCAAGGAGATAGCGGCGGGTCCGGCGATACGGATATATGTCTTTTTCATATGTAATATTCCTTTTTCGCGTTTTATTAATGGAAAATGTTTCGTGGGACACTGCGGCCAGGTCTTGCCTCCGATATTAAAAAAGCCACAGTCGAGTTTGGGCGGCTTCTTTTATGAGATTGTCGTAAAGTAGTTTATGTTACTGGCCGCTCGCGGTGATCACACCTTGTTTTATCATTTTATATTGTGCTCTTTTATTGATTCACTTAATGCATTTGTGCTGTTTTAGATAGATAGTGGATATTATAGAATATACCTCTTCTTTATAACACATATTTACATGTTTTATATAATATTGTGTTACAACTACTTTAAGACAGATAAGGTGAGAAGCAGTGATGGTGCTTATGAGTATGACTATGTATGTTAAATCTTAGATCGCGAGTTTGAATCCATTGCACGCACATCTCACTTTTTGAATTCGTGTGAGTATTAATTATTAATTATGACTCGCTTCAAAGGGTGAAGAAAAAGTTCGTGAGGAAACGTGCATACTTGGGAGATTTTCTTCACGTCGTCTGAAGACCGCCAACCTGTATTAAGTCAGCCTAATCTCTCCTATTCTGAGAGGAGGGAGACAAACCTTCATGAGACAGTAAATGAGTTGACGATGAAAGGTGCGGAGAAAGAAGACCTTTAGATAGGCTCTTTTATGTGAAGTTAGGTAGTAGGTGTGGGTGTTGAATGTCGCTGAGGGGTCACTGTGCATATCAGATGCGAGTGTGATTAGAGTGATCAACATAGTCAAGTGGTTATACTAATGCCCCGTGACTTGAGTTGTGATTCGTCGAGCGATCTGGAGGTCTTTCATTTGAATCCGACTATGAAGCAATGGATTGCTGTTCTGTGAATAATATAAGTAATAATATAAAAAAATATCATGATCATCGTATCGGCCCACGGACGTCCACTGCTGGACATAAGCCTCTAATGACAAGCACACAGGTTTACTCGAGTATGGCTATTAGCACGTAACCAAAACTTAAATAGGCCTTTTTAATTTTTGTCTGTACGTTTGTTTGTTCGGGCTAATCTACGAAACGGCTGAACCGATTTCGACAGAGTTCTGTTCTGCCAGTTGGCAGATAGAAGACAGAGTATATTATAGGCTTGTTTCCAGTAATTCCCGTCTCCTCCCGTGGATGCTGCGAGATTCAACTAATGGATGTACCAGCGATCTCTAAAACGCCTGCCAGGCGTGGGGATAACGGCAAATTACATCTTTTATAAGGAGGTGGCTTGGTCCAGTAGTGAACTTCTACGGAATGATGGTGATGTTAGAAGGGCTCCTGGCTCCCAAATCAACAGTAAAGTATAAACATACCGCAGGTTGGTCTTTCACATCGGTATGTTATCCACAGTTCCACAGTGGATCCCGGACTCCCTCAATATGTCGATGAAGGCCGCCGCATAGTTTTTAGTTAGTAGGAAGGAGTCTGACGCACCCCGCAAGCCGCCCTCGCGACTTGTGGAAGTCCTATGCAGGATTCTCTCGTTAAAAAAAATGGTTGGTCTTTCGAGAGGGTGATATTTTCCCAGTGAAAATAATCGATAGACATATATTCTCTCTTAAGATAGGTTAATTTTATCATAGTTCAGTTCTACCTTTTTTAATCAAATCAATCATTCACAGTCCACATTCATCCCCACTACAGGTGCAAGAACCTCTCTTTATCAGGAGGGGGTTTAGGACTTAGACTACCACGGTAGTCCAGTACGTCTTGGTAGACTTCACACACCAATGAAGGCATGCATTTCCCCACGAAGTTTTATACATTGAGTGCATTGGTGTCTACAATGTAGACCGTACATCATTGATACCCAAAGTGGTCTATCGACCCCCAGGGGTCAACGATGACGTGCAAGGGGTCCACGCCAACTCTCAAAAACACATTTGAAGTTAATAAATTTACAAAAAAAAATCATATTAACTAGGCTTTGGNNNNGGGGGGGGGGGGGGGGGTCTTCCCAAAAGTGAAAACCATTACAAGTGGTCTATAAGACAAAAAAGTTTGAATACCTCTGCCGTAAAAGACGTTCTTATCGATAGCGAGTCGTATCTGGCACCACTCCACTAGACCATCGATGTACTTATTAAATCAATCATAAAAAAATCTACGTTTGTTTGGTATGCACTGTACACAGATACGTAGACCCGCAGGTGTGTGTGTGTGTTGCCATTTGATAATGTTGCCAGCTCTAATTAAGTCCACTACACCAATGTTTGGAATTAATTAGTGTATTGTTTAATTGGCATCTCTTGTTATCTGTTTGTTTGGTATATTTATTCATTAGTCGTGTCTGTGACAGCTGTTGAGGTAGATGCTGTTGCGACAGACTGTATTACCTACTCTGTGTACAGTCCTGCTGAGATATTGATTAATATTTTACAATCATCGAAATTAATAACTAAAAATTAGTTTATAATTTAACCGTGGAAACGAATAGTAAAATAATAATATAATTAATGAATTAAGATGGGTGAAGGGCCTGATACAGAAGGCAGTACTCTTGGACACGGCCCGCATTGTGAGGAGGTTCCTCACTCTGGAGCCCTAACCACCGGTAGCATGGGTCCTAGACCTTGTTATCGGCGGAGGATCATTTTTTTGTATAATATATATAAAAAGTTACGTTTTTAATTTTATAAAAAATTGTTGTAATAAAGATATATAAATAATTAATAATAATATAATATTCTGGACACTTTCACACACACTGATCTAATCCCAAACTAGGATTCCTTGTGTCTTGTGTAGAGAACGACGTACATACTTATATAGATAAAAACATCCATGACTCGGATACAAACATTTGTGCTAATCATATAAAATTTGTCCGTACCAGGATTCGAACTCGGGACTCGTTGCCACAGAAAACAGAATTACTGCCACTGTACCAATCAGTCGTAGTTAAGAAGAAACAATTCTTTGTGGTATGACCATGCACACTAAGTACTAGGTTTAGGGTTCGAATCCAATGCATGCATTTCTGAATTGTAGAAAACTTGTACATATTAATAATTTAAATTAATTATCACTCTCATCAAACGGTGAAGGAAAACAACGTGAGGAAAAAAAATATGTATGTTTGAGAGATTTTCTAAACGGCGTGTGATCTGTCAACCCGCATTAGGCTAGTATAGTGGATTATAGCCTCTTTTCATTCTGAAAGGAAAACCGTGCCTAGAAGATTGGGAGATGATAATACTCGTAATTAGGAATCTGAGGTTTATTACCGGCTTCATTTAAAACTAGTCCTGAAACCAATTAGATTTGTAACAATTACAAAAATATATATTGAGCACAACAAAATGTCAACGTAGGGATGATTAAACTATTTCATAATAACGTGTAATGTAATTGTCACGCATTTGCTTCGCCGACAGATCCCGTTGCGTCGAGCGGGGTATTTATTGCGTAAAGCAGGACATTGCGTCAAGCGGCGCGCATGGATTGATTACACCTGTCCGTCACGATTAATAGAATATTGTGTGTGATTCAAATTGAATTACTTGCCCATTGTCGGGCCGTCCGTGTGCGTTTCCTATTGGTGTTGAATATTTAGTAGCCAATTCAGATCGTATTAGTATTGTGATTTGCGAATGAAATCGATATGTTTTGTTCGTGCCTTACTCGAACTGTGTGTTTAGGCAAACGATATGTTATTTATGAAAGTAAATTTGGTATGTTTGCATAATTAGCAAGAGTATTAATGTTAGTTGCTAATGTAAGGTTGTCGCTTAAGGATAATTATTTCTATGCACTAATTGAACTGCTTATTTCGATTATTTTTTAGTAATTTAAATCTAATTAACACAGCTACATATATGCTTGTTTTTTCTCATTTTTTCTTGAGCTCTTTGAGATGGTGCTGGTGATAAATGAAAGTTTTTTTATAAGCTTACTAACTATTGCCTGCGGTTACGCCCGCATGGACTTTTTATCTACTCGAAAACGTTCCCGCAATTTGCATCATAATTTCATCGAAATTTCAAATATCGATTGAACGGTATAGAAGTCGATGCACTTAAGCATTATCTAGTGGCGAGTTAAAGTAAAAGCCTTCTTTATCACAAAACCTTCTCTATGAAGAAACATCTAGAACGATACGATATTAGATAAAGGACTTCACTAGTTACAGCTAGTTAAGTTGAAAGTGCTTCATCCAAATCTGCGTTATAAACACAGTCATAATAGTTTCGCATTTGTGGATTAAAGAAACTGAATCTAGTCGCCTAAGGTTTTTTCAGACAAAGAATTTAAAAACAAATTTAAATATATTTTTAATCATATTCAGTATATTTTCTTCAATGAAAGGCAAGAGCAAGTGCACCATCTTGGACCTTTCTCCCGGCACCCATGGGCATGTGCGTCTATCTTTACATAATTCAATTTAAAATATATATGTATATAATACAGATTTATGGAATTAATTAATCATCATCCCTAGTCCACATTCGTCCCCACTACAGGGGCACGGACCTGCCCTGATTAGGAGAGGGATTAGGCCATAGTCTAGAGTGGGTTGCATTGCGGCGGCATGCAGATTTCCTTACGAAGTTTTCCTTTTCCGTCTAGTACATAGTGTCTACAAATGTAGGCCGTACGTAAGTGAAAAATTAAGTGGTACGAGACCGGGTTTGAACCCGCGACCTTTGATTGCGAGTCGAGTGTTCTCTCCCCAATACCACCACGTACTCCCACATACATATGTACTAATTAATCATAGTGACTTTCAAACGTCTCTCCGATCAAACAATATAATATATTATATCTATAATATAGTCCGTATAGTCGTTACGTTATGCATGTTATGTAGGTTAATTAGAATAAAAAATATTCGTGAGAATTTTCATCGTTAACAAGCTTTATACGGCTGGGTTCCTGTTCCGAATCGGTCGATACCCTCCGCGGTTTTCCGACCAATTGACCACGAATGAACCAATGTTGGTTCAATATTTGTTCAGAACATTATGGTGTATGGATGGGTGCACGCATGTTTGGCCAGCTGTGTTACTGTTCGTTTGTTTGTAAGCTTTAACGTGTGTAATTTGTAGCGTACGTTGATTGAAGTGGCACCAATAGAAAAATATTCAAATCTCCTGACTGCTCTACGAACTGTTCCAACTAAAGTTAAAATTAGTGCACTCCCTAATTTAAAATTATTGTATTTGCAATTTTTTTTCCACAAACAGCAACTTAAAATAATTAAATATGATGAAATACGCCTTTATGTCGCTCCCACGTGACAAAGTATTCCACTCTTGATGCTTACTGTCTTGTCAAAGTTTTCCAATATAAAATTGTTCTTATAGCCTATAGCCTAATTTGTGCATTAAATTTATATTAAAAAATTGAGGACCAGACATTTTGTTATTATCTGTGTCCAGTGGCTGGGTATGTTTTTATGTCGAATATTTTAAAATTAGTGATAGTTTGTTAGTAGTTAAGTAATATTTTGAAAGTCATCTTCGTCCGATATCTGATCAACGGCCTCTAACGACGTAATATGATTAACAAGATATCTCGTCATCCGTTCACAATGGTGCTATTCTGCTGTAACAGAACATAAATAAATTTAGTCTCTCCCTACCTTTTTCTAATGTCAGACGCCAAAAAGAGATAGCAAACATTTATACCGAGTACCAACCTACACTTCTGTTAAACGGTTCAAAAACATGTTGCATTTTTGCATATCTTTAGTCTGTATGTTCCAAGGTTGCGTCTAAATCTTTTAATTTTGACATCTCTAAATGAAACTGACAGTACCAAAGTTGTAGCAGCTATCTCGTTTTGGTGTTTGATATTAGAAAAAGATAGGGAGGGACTAAATTTAGTTAAGACCACCAATGTGTTAAAATGAACTATTTCAATAACTGTAGATGTGAAATTATAAGATTAGTGTAATTTTAAATTCATTTACCTAAATATATCATAGTTATATAACGAAAGGAGAACCCCGATTTTGGGCCTGAATGTACAAGGATGAAACATATGTATACCAAAAAATCCATTAAATTACCCGATTATCTCAAAATAAAAATTAGCCTCATCTGCAATGGCCAAACGTAGATATTCTTTATTTTACT
>WUAW01019804.1:43248-55169 GCA_017165845.1 Thaumetopoea pityocampa | reverse complement strand
TCGCTGGACGCGTCTTTTAAGGCCATTTATTTAATATAAAACCTTATCCTAAGGTGCGTCGCCAACACTAGTTATATAGAGGTCTTCAAACTTTTTGTCTTGTAGACAACTTGTAATGTTTTTTTCACTTTTAGGTAGAACCCCAAAGCGTAGTTAATATTTTTTTTGTAAATTTTGTTAACTTCAAATGTGTTTTTGACAGTTGGCGTGGACCCCTCGCAGGTCATCGTCGACCCCTCGCAGGTCATCGTCGACCCCTGGGGGTCGATATAGACCACTTTAGGTATCAATGATCTATAATATACTGCCGATAATTGATAAAAATTCTGTTGTATTTCTGTTGTAAATTTAGGCTCTCCTATCTTTTTCTAATACCAAACGCCAAAACAAGATAGAAACAATTTTGGCGTTGTCAGTTTTGTTTAGACACGTCAAAATGAAGTTCTGCACACAAATATAGACGTGTCATCGGAATACGTTGATCAAATATACACAAAAACACAATATTTTTGTACTATTTGACACACCTACCTTTAAACTGTTACAGTGTAAAAGGTAATTATTTTCACTTAAATACTGCGGTATGATTCATTAAAATCAGACCGGTAGATTTGATGAAACAGCTTGATCCCTATTTTAGTAGCTGCCGTTAAGGTACGAGAGCTCAAATAAAAGTGGTTTCTAGGTTTCTTATATAAATCTATTAATGTTTCGGGAGTTCCCATGTAGCGGAAAACCGATATTATGCTGATAAAAGCCATAAACCATGAAAGAAAAAGACAATTTCCTATCCCATCCCTGTAAGCCTACACAATTCTTGCTTACAATCAGTGTTGTTGATACACTATCTGGCACCTACTAGTCGATGTGCTTTCCGAAACATGGAAAAGACATAGTAATGTTAGCGTGCCTGTCAGAGATCGAACCTGGGAGACCTTTTGATTCTTGGACTTGGGATAAGTTTATCCTCTATGTTACCATGATTCCCGATAGAGTGCCCTATCTATCTAATAAATTCTAATCAAATAACAAAACTCGGCATACCTTAGCCTTCAATTTTCTCCTTTCTCTTTCGACTACTTCTTTCTCACGCTTCAAGAATTTCGTGGTCTCAACATCTTTCATTACTGTCTTATTCTCCACAAGTTCCGAAGCACAATCAGTATCATCGTCGCTGTCATCTAAGTCTATGCTATTACTTGACTCATAGTCTTCTATGCGCACTGTCTTTCCATAGTTATCTATTTGATCTAAGTCTACTGAAAATAATAGATAGAATTCATTGATTATTTTTATTTAAATCTGGTGAATATAATAATGTTACATCATTTTAAAGTAATCACTTTTAGAATTGATTATAAGTTATGCTACAATTTAATTTAGTTACCCTATAAGCAGCATCTGAAAATTTTCTAACTAATTTACTTAAAACCATAAGAAGATTGACACACAAATTATTCACTGGATATAATAAAGTTCCCAGAATTTAAAGTTTTATAGTCTGGATGAAGATGTCTTCGAGGATTTTGCATGAACCTACAGTCATAATAAACACCCTTTAAGAAAGTTTTTAGTAACTGTGTGGTTTACATACACGCCGATATCCCATAAGGGTAGGCAGAGACCATAGTACATATTACATATTATACATACAAACAGTCACGCCTCTTTCCCATTGGCGTAGGCAGACACCACTTCATTCCGCCTGCTACGATCGTTCAACGTTTCGCCCCCGCGAGCAACGAGACGTATCGGGTAGCGAACCACGACGCCGCCATTTTATACGGTTCAAAAGTGTTAAACTTCCTCATTGCGTTCCCACGGCTTAATGGAGAGGAAAGGAAAGAGGATGAGGAATGAAGGTGTGTTTAGCAGGAAATATGATATTTAGGAAAAGGATTATAGGATACTACTATCTCGAAAGAAATAGGAATAGACAGTGGTAGTTCGAGAGGCCGGGTCACTTACCCGTATACTTAAGTCTATTACTACCATATACTGTGTGGTTTCTAAATGGATGAAACTTTTTGAACATGTAATAAGCACACCAACATTGCAAACAGAATCAACTAAACAAGATCTTTGAATCACATCTACATATCCATCAGCTTATTGCTGCTAATGTTTTTCAAGTATAAGGGGATATATCAGGGGTATTTAACAGACTAAGCCCAAACGCGTTTCTAAATTTTATTTGTTTTATCAACATTTTCATAGAATCACATTGAATAATTTTTTTGACAAATATTACATACAGAGACATGTCACTATAGTCCACTGAAATCCACTGCTGGGCATGTGTTTACATAATCTCCATAGTTGGCAGACCTCTTGGTTTGCAGTAGACTCTGATTAAATAACAGGTTAACACAGCTGCCCATTGTCTCGGTACATACGGTAGTTGGTTCTCACAGCACCCGCAGGAAAAATATAGTGATGATATTATTAGAGGAGCACCACACAACCCCTACAGTATGCACCTTGATGTGTTACAGCATTGATACTCATAAAGGTCCATATCGACCCCCAGGGGTCGACGATGACCTGCAAGGGGTCCACGCCAACTGTCAAAACACATTTGATGTTGACAAATTTGCAAAAGTTTTATATTAACTACGCTTTGGGGGTCTACCCAAAAGTGAAAATCATTATAAGTGGTCTACAAAACAAAAAAGTTTGGGGACCTATGTGTTACAGTTATATTAATTTTTATCAAATTATGTAAAACTTAGTTTTCTGCATTTGTTATAAGAACCCGGATATAAGTTTCATGAAAACCCAAACTGGTATATATGTTCATAAACTGCTAAGTGATTCTGCCTCAAAACCGTGCATTTCAATGTGTGTGAAAATTAAACATGGTTGCGATGCATCCATTCCAACCCAATACATACCTGAGCAAGCTTCATTCATCAAATCTTCATCATTACTCGATTCAAAATCTTCAATAGCAACACTATATTCATAACTAGAACTGTCTAAATTAATTTTAAAATTATTTTTAGTTTTCTCATTTTCATGCCTTTCATCTTCCATTTGTTTATTAGGTATTTCTAGGATTGTATCACTACTGTTGGTGTCAAATGGATCTATATCAATAGTTTTGTAGTCAATATTGTCAATATTAATTGGTTCAGTTTTAACAGTATAATTAGATTCATTTTTTGTTACATTTAAGGAGGCTTGTTTCAGTATTTTCTCAGATTTTAAACTCTGCTCCCTGAGTTTTATTGCAGCCTGAACAAGCTTGTCGCATGATTCACAAATTAGTTGGGTCAGACCATCATTCAGTTCAATCTGAAAATAAAAGAAAATCAGCATTTCTCACTTATGTAATGGAAACGGCTTTAGGATGGTTTCAAATGATGGATATAAAAGAAGAATAGATAGAAAGCTGCGAGTGTACTGGCTGTAGCCAACATATTTTATCATATTATTATACAACTATCATATATACATATCTACGTAAAATCAAATATTACAACCCAAGAAAACTGTTGAGAAATTAATGTTTCAAAAAAAGAGAAAGTCAAAGTGTTATTTGTTATAAGTGTAATGAATACAATAATAAATTTCTTGTCACTTTGTCTAACTATTCAAATTCGCAAATGCGAATTACGGTAAATCTGCATATTAGTTGTGCAAAAGCTTATTGACTTTAAATAATTTTTAATGGATAGAGGACCCAGGGCTATAGTATATTTTAAGGTAATTATGACTATTAAGGGTGCAAGGGCTTACTGAGCTGAAATAATTCTTAATCGATAGAAGACCCCTAGCTATAATGTATTTTAAAAGTCACATTTGTGGGAATTCAACCACTTTCGAGAGAAAAAATATTTAAAATTCTTAGTGGTGGGTTTAAAAATCTTCATTATGGACAAAATAACACAATAAATGGCCAAAAATAGGTGCGACGACGAGCGAAGCGAAGAGCGTCAGGTCATTGTAGAAAATATATAAATAAATAATAATAATAAGCAAGTGTCGATTCCCCCAAATGTGATTTTTAAAATACACTACAGCCACGGCTACTCTATCGATTAAAAATTATTTCAGCCCAATAAGCCTTTGCGCCCTTAATAGTAATAATTACCCAATGTTTGTATAAATTTTAGAATCTAGCAGTTCTGAATTTATTTAGTTATTTTTCCTTAAAATACCTGAACGCCTGTGACTAAATTAAGTTGTTTGCTCCATAAACTCGCATTACTCGTAACAGGAAATATTGGCTGTAATTCCTTTTTAGATAAACACGTCCGACACACTGACATTTTATAATTGTATAACAGTTACCAATTCACCTTTCATTTTAAAGTTTAAGATTTTGAATCTAATATTTATTTATAATTTGTGTAGCACGGCACAGATAATAAAGATAAAAATTTACTGACAGCGGTACTCAGTGCTGACAGCTACAAACCAATCAAGCAAAAACTTTTTTTTGCTTGATTGGTTAACACCTCTTTAGGTGTTCATGAAATATGTTATAATTATGTACCACAATAATAAGAAAAAAATATACAACAAATATTTAATTATAGTAAAATAATTATATTAAATTGTTGTAAACAACAGTTTTTAATAAGAAAATGTTAGACTGGTTTGTATTATAACCATATAAAATAAGTAAAACTGTTTTCCCACCCACCAAAGCTACCCACCCAAGCTTATTCAAATAATGAATACGTGATGTATACTTGCTAGTGATAGTAAAACACTTATTATACGAATCAATTATTATTTTTTAAAATTCGATTAGACCGTCTCTAGTAATTTACTTGAATACTAATTTCCAAAATAGATTTTTATACATTACTTTGAGAAACTTATCGCGATAAATTTGAATAGTAATTCTGTACATTAGGTTGTCCTGGGTTTATTGACTTGAAATAAATTTAATAGGTAGGGGGCCCGCGGCTATTGTAAATTTTAAAAGTTCCACTTGGCGCAATCGACACTTGTTTCATTACTATTTATTTAGTGGCTTGTTCTAACAACCTAACATGCTCTTCCTTGCTACGCTCGTCGTCGCACCTATTTTTGGACATTTATTGTGTTATTTTGCCCTTAACAAAGATATTTACACCCATCACTACAATAAAATCGTAAGTCCTACAATAAATATATTCGCAATGGCAGCTCCCGTTAAGATATGATTTTAAGAATTATAATATTTTTTTCTCAAAGATGGTTGAATTGTGCCACAAAGGACATTTAAAACTTATTATAGCCGTGGGTGGTCTATCGATTAAAATTTATTTCAAAATTATAAACCCAGGATGTAAAGAATTACCTATATGTTTAAAAAAGAAAAAATTAAACAAACGTTTCTGTTGTAGTTATTTTATTTTATCATTAAGTAAGTAGGCAGAAAATATTTCGGGGGGAGGGGGTTGACAACAGAGTAAGATAGGCGCACTGTATATAATTGCAGTCTCATTAATATTTACTAAAAGAAATATCTTTTTTTTACATTTCGGGGGGATCAATCCCCCTTGATACCCCCCCCCCCGGCTACGAACTTGTTAATCATCATCGTATCAGCCCACAAATGTTTACTGTCAGACATGTTCCTTCTCTAATAATCATTACGCTAAGCGACTCTGAGCCGCCTGCATTCACAGGTTATCAGTAGCAGATTTCGTTTCGCAGAGAAACTCTGAGCATCCTTTCCATTGTTCGCTTTGTGATCTTATTGTTATGAGACCTGTAGTCAATTTATATGGCTTGAATCCATATATTATCAGTGGTAACACGTAATAATTAAACATCTATTGGATAAGAATTTAGGTTTTGTGGTTTTTGAGATTGTGTCGCGTAGTTTCTCGAATGCTGCCTAATCGAGTTATATTCACTGATTGACTTCTTTCTGAAGTTGAACTAACCATGCCTGATGATGTATGCGGGTGCACGAATTCCATCAAAACTTCGAGAATTTAGAAACATATGTTTCAGAAAAACAAATATTAATTTTAAATGTTAAATATTTTATAATATGTACTTGTACATAAAAAAGAACAATTTATGTAATAATCACATCAAATAATTGTAATAATTATTTTTACATACATACACTCACGCCGATATCTCATAGCGGTAGGCAGAGACTATAGTATATACCATATACATACAGTCACGCCTCTTTCCCATTGGGGTATGCAGAGACCACTTCTTTCCACCTGCTTCGATTTTTATTTTTAATTATTCTTTTAATTTTTGTTAATTGTTATTATCGCACTTATTTGTGAAGTTTTTTAGCAGCAGGCATTTCATTTACTCTGTACTGTTTGTGTGAATAAAAAATTCCCAATCGATTAAAACATATCAATTAATTAATGTACGAACATCACTATAACCAAATGTCATTGACTTCGTTGCCGATCAGCCGATTGCATAGCTTCGGTAGGAGTGTTCGGAGCGCCCCGCTCTTCAATAAAAAGCTCGCAAAGCGGCATTCAGCTCGTAAATTGAACAACTTCCTGCCAGCGATAAGTCGCCACATGTTTTAGTGCTTCACATAATTATCTTTAAAAAAACGTTTTATGCTATCGCTGCATTTCGGTTATCCATCTATGATCGCTATCGTGCTAAGAACAAGAGAAATTAATTAATTATAACGTGTTTACGATCGATTAAAACGTTATAAACGCTTCCCCGATTATATACGTGTTCATTCGCTTGTTGCACATCAACTAGTAACGATGGTAATTGAGAAAATCTGCTGTTTGGGTGCAGGCTATGTTGGGGGCCCGACGTGCAGCGTGATAGCCTTGAAATGCCCCAATATCCGAGTGACTGTGTGTGACAAGAGCTCTGAACGTATTGGCCAGTGGAACTCTGATAAATTGCCTATCTACGAGCCAGGTCTGGATGACGTTGTGAGGCAATGTCGAGGCAAGAACCTATTTTTCTCGACAGACATCGCGAAAGGCATCAGAGAAGCCGATTTAATTTTTATATCTGTCAATACACCAACTAAAACGTTTGGCAATGGCAAAGGTAGGGCAGCAGATTTGAAATATGTTGAGAGTGCAGCTAGGATGATCGCTGACTTGGCTACCAGTAACAAAATTGTTGTAGAAAAAAGTACAGTGCCAGTTAAAGCTGCCGAGATTATCATGAAAATCCTCAGGGCAAACACAAAACCTGGAGTGGAGTATCAGATATTATCAAATCCAGAGTTTTTGGCTGAAGGAACTGCAATTGTTGACTTGGTTGAGGCTGAAAGAGTTTTAATTGGAGGTGAAGAAACTCCAGAGGGCCAAAAGGCAATCCAAGAGCTATGCTGGGTATATGAGCACTGGATTCCTGCCAAAAACATTCTAACTACAAACACTTGGAGTTCAGAGCTATCAAAGTTAGCTGCGAATGCATTTTTAGCTCAACGCATATCCAGTATAAACTCTTTATCTGCCGTCTGTGAAGCGACAGGTGCAGATGTCTCAGAAGTAGCTAGAGCTGTTGGCAGAGACTCTCGGATTGGCCCTAAATTTCTTGAAGCTAGTATAGGATTTGGTGGCAGCTGTTTTCAGAAAGACATACTTAATTTGATATATTTATGTGAATGTTTGAATTTACCAGAAGTTGCAGCATACTGGCAACAAGTGCTGAACTTAAACGAGTATCAGAAGACCAGGTTCACAAGGAAAGTTATAGAATCATTATTTAATACTGTTACGGATAAAAAAATAGCTGTACTGGGGTTCTCATTTAAGAAAAACACAGGGGATACTAGAGAATCACCAGCCATATATGTCTCGAAGACTTTGTTAGATGAAGGTGCCAAACTTCATATATACGATCCCAAAGTAGAACCAGAGCAGATAATGTATGAATTAACCAATCCATATGTAACCTCTGAACCGGAAATCGTTAAACGTAATGTCACAATACATGACACAGCATACTCTGCAGTGACCGGTGCTCACGCTATAGTGTTATGTACCGAATGGGATGAATTTAAAGAATTAGATTTTAAAAAGATTTATGAGGTAATGATGAAGCCTGCTTATATATTCGATGGACGGAAGATCTTGAATCATGAAGCGTTGCAGAATATTGGTTTCCATGTTCAAACTATTGGCAAAAGGTTGGGTAGAACCAGCAGTATTCGAGCACAGGGAAGCCAGACGTCTCATTAACTGTAAGTACATTAAGATTTATTTATATATATGTAGTTTGTTTTTGTCAAAATTAAAGCAAGTAATTGCCTGGCATGTATGTACATACCGATGCAGGGGCCACTTTCACGGAAATATGTTGAATCAAACATTATTTATAGCAATATTTTCCTTAAACACACTTTCCTTTGTTTATAAGTGATCTATAAATTATCTTGCATCATTAAGAAAAACCGAGCGTGTCATGCCACATGCAATGTCAGGTTTTTTTAGTCTTTAGCTTACACGATTTAAAAAAAAACCTATGAAAAGATAATATTCGGCCTTGATTTAAATTAGTTTAATATGAACTTTTTAATGAGGTCATCCGCCAATCATGAATGAGTCATGTTATTTTAAAAGTAATCTCAGTATGTGTGCTATTGGTTTTGTCCGGCGTTATTATGGATAAATCCATTATTAATTACTAATACATCGAGAAAGGAATGTTTCAATGGTTTGGTCATTTAGAAAGGATTATTGAGATTCGAAGGACGGAACGAATATACCGAGCCAATATGAATGGAAGTGTCGGCAGAGGGCGCCCCGGAAAAACCCACCTTGATCATCTCAACAACTTGTTTCAAATAGGTCAAGTTTATAACACCCTTAATCGACGAAAGTGTATGAAAAGATGTATGGATGTGGATGAGGTGAGAGAGGTGTGTAAGGATCGTAGTTTATGACAAACTGTGGTCTCTGCCTACCTTTATGGGATACCAGCGTGAGTGTGTGTATGTATGTAGGTAGGTGGGCTTACGCCATGGCGGACATATTATGGATCGGAAGCCCGGAGCGCCCGTAAAAGCGATTGCCGCATAGAACGGCGGAGTGCGTGACTCAAGCCGTCTATACAAGTGGTTTTTAAAAATAAAATTATTGCGTTCTTTTTCTTGATGACAACCAGTATGGTGAGCAATCGATTTCAATAAAAATAAAACGTTATTTATGATAAGGGTGACCAGGTTCGAAAATAGAAAACCCGGACTATCATTTTTTTTTAATTTCATTATCCATAATGAAATTAAAATTGTCGTTTTATGTCCACATAAAACGACAATGTACTTTGCCGGTATTTTATTTAAAAAAATAATATCTATACTATTATAAAAATTTTAAATGTCAAATTCTCTAAATCAAAGATATTTAAAACAACTACTCAGATCGAATAATTAAGGGCTTCTGGAACCGAATCCATCGATGTTTGTTTGTTTGTTCGAGCTTCACGCAAAAACCAGCCGGTAGATTTTGGTTAACATAAACGCCACGTCGATTTTGTGCGCCGATCCGTTCATCCGTACTGGACCAATTTTGATGAAACATGCCGCATTAATTAAGTCGGAATAGTACCTTTAAAATTGTAAGAGTTTAATCAAAATCTACGCGTTGGTTTTTGCGTGAAGTCCGAACAAACAAGCAAACGAACATCGACGGATTCAGTTTCAAAGGCCCTTAATTAGTCGATCCGCGTAGTTTGTTTTTCAATATCTTTAATTTTTGAAAATTTGACATTAACAATTTTATAACAATAATATAGATAGATAGATAGTAAAATACTTAATATTGTGCCCGTTACTAATCAGCTCTGCCATTACTCTTTAGGGGTCGGTGTCGCTCGCTGACCCCTACACAGTGGGTGGCGATGCTGTTCATATGCGTTGAATGGGTGGTGTTCTGGCAAACCAATTGTTTAAGCTTGTTTCTACGTGTGTGCACCTTTGTGGTTCATAGTCTAGAATATTATAAATTAATTTAAGGATATGGAATGATAATTTTGTCTGTGATACCAAAAATATACAATGGTCTCTGCCTACCCTTATGGCATATCGGCGTGAGTGTATGTACCAAAAATTAATTAATAAATCCGACACATGGCAACCCTACTCATTGATAGCTTTGCATGTATTCATTAAATGAGGTATTATTAAATACATTATTTCGATTAGGTTTACGATTAATCAGAAATGTTTCCGTTGAATTCTTATCATTAAAACATACTGTTTTACTGTGGAATAACCATTTTCAAAGATATTCAGTGTTAGATTAGATACCTGAACCTTTGCTTCCTTAAATATTTTGTCTATGGCCTTGTAGTAGGTTAGACAGCCTGAGACGGTTCGAAATGCGATAAAAAAAGAATTTACCATTGAAACAACGTAATTCCTTGAATTGAACGTAATTCGATTTACACAATCGATAAAAAAAGGATTAACAACATGTTATACACTAGCATTTGCCCGCAGTTTCACACGCGTGAATGTCGGTTTTTCGTTATATGGGGAATCCCGAAACAATTAGAGATTTATATAAAAGCCTCAGAACCACTTTTACTTGAGCCTCTCGTACCTTAACGGCAGCTATTAAAACAGGGATCAAGCCGTATCTTCAATTCTACTGGACCAATTTTGATGAAACATACCGCAGTATTTAAGTCCGAACAGTACCTATAAGACTGTAATAGTTTGACCGCAATCTATCAGCTGGTTTTTACGTGAAGCTCGAACGAACAAATAAACATCAACGAATTTAGTTTCAGAAGCCTTTAAATTAGTCGATAATTCTGATAATTAGTCGATCTGAACAGTTTTCTTAATATCTTCGATTTACAACATTGACATTTATCAATTTTATATAGATAATATCTCTTCATTTAAAAAAGAAACGAAACCGCATTAATATAAATCGTTACCAGTGTCAAAAAAGCTGAAAAGCAATGATCTGGCAACACTGCTTCTAACGGTAATTAGTTTACTGTAATTTTTATAATTGATCTGATCCATCACACGCCGAATAACCAAGGTGTTTGACTGATTAACTTCAACTTCTGCATAAATTTTAATGTTTTTTATTTTCTATTAGACGCATGACAAACTTGTTTTTATTGAAATGTCTTTTGAGTAATTATTAATTAGATATGTAGTAAGATTAGGCTGTGTACTTGATTCGTACGAGCAATCTGTGTGTTGAATCATCACAGTTACCGTCTCCAGACAGCCACGCGGAACATTCTAAAATTCTAACTATAAATTTATTTATTTATTGGGAAACATACAGTATCTAGATAACACAAAAACATGCAAATCATTTATATATTATAATCATACCATAATATTATTTCCACTTAAAAGTCACACTTACACACCAGTAAAACTAATCAAAAAATGTATTCTTGAAAATTAATAGAGCAAGTTATTAATTAATAAATTTTAGATATTTATATTTATTTAATATTTTATATTAATTTTATATTTAAATCTATAATCTATCTACTTAGTCTGGCCATAAATACTGTTACAATTAAAAAAAACAATAATATCACATTTGAATTTGGAACCTGTCATTCTTTTATGAATAATCATTGTGTATTCTCATTTTCGCGCCAATCTGTGTTAAATATTCTTGTAATTATTAACTCCACGGCCGCCTTTTATTTTCTTTTACTCACAGAAAACGGCTGACCCATACCGTCGCGCCGAAGGCACGGCACGACGCTTATCTGAGGATTGCACCCACTAAAAACTGTGCGGCGTCCGCCTTGGCCCTTGCGCCCGAGCGCAAATTCCACGGCCGCCTGGTGAATTGTGGTCTTACGCGCGACCGCGTTTGCGTCGCTTTTGAACTTCCACTGGCAGTTTACTCCGCCGTACCGATTACACTCATCATCATATCGCTCATGAATAATGACGTGATTTGCAAAAAAGTTAAAATTTTATTTTGTGTTTAATTTGGATGATTTGTTGTTTAATATGGATTTTTTTC
>WUAW01019804.1:10644-26823 GCA_017165845.1 Thaumetopoea pityocampa | reverse complement strand
AGAAGTCCTAACAGTACTTCTCCAATGTTGCCGAGCGATATAATGTTTGTTCGTCGAAACTAACCGGAGCCTAACGGTGATACTACTAGCTATCTCATACTGTCGTCTTTAATTATCGCATTTTGTTAATGCGCTGGAATCTTGTCACATTAACATCCACGTGATGTCATTCACAATTAAAAGCTAATAGTTAATTTATCAACATTATGCCGTCCGCACGACTAATGTAGATTTTTTCGTATTACGCCGGTAGAACTGACATCATGTCGCTTATCACCGGTGGTTTTTCAAGGTTCTTGGGAGTCAGTAAATCGCCAAGTTTACTAATCTTATCGTCAGTTCCCATGAGTTCTCAATCCAGTCCCACTATTTTTTTTTATGTTGTTTGTTAAACAGAACTCGCAATATTAGTTTTCGTTCTAAAGTTTTGAATAACACAATAGACCCATCTGCACTTGCCCAATAATTTACGCATGACACCAATCTGGAGCCACCGGCATTTGCTCAATAATTTTCGAATGCCACCAACGTGGAGCCATCGGTGCTTGCCCAGTAATTTCCGCACATGATACCAAGGTGGAGCCACTGGCTCTTGCCCAATAATTTCCACATGGCACCAACGTGGAGCCACCGGCACTTGCCTAATAATAAGCGCATGGCACCTAAGTGGGGCCACCGGCACTTACCCAATAATTTCCGCATGCCACCAACGTGGAGCCACCGGCTCTTGCCCAATAATTTCCACATGGCACCAACGTGGAGCCACCGGCACTTGCCTAATAATAAGCGCATGGCACCTAAGTGGGACTACCGGCACTTACTCAATAATTTCAGCATGTCACCAACGTGGAGCCACCAGCTCTTACCCAATAATGCCTGCATGTCACCAACGTGGAGCCACTGGAACTTGCCCAATAATAAGCGCATGGCACCAACGTGAAGCCATCGGCACTTACCCAATAATTTCCTCATGGCACCAACGTACTACCACCGGGCTGCAGTGTTAATTATTGAATTATTGTTGTCAGTAAGATAGGGTTCAGTATATCATAATTTTATGTTTTCCCTTTAAAATACCTGTAATACATACGTACGATTACGTCACCAAAAAGGCGGTCAAGCGCATTGGCAACTTGCGGGGCTTATAAATCATTATCACCGCGATCGTTATTGCGGACAGAGCCGCGGGTCTCAGCGAGTGTTAAATAAAACAACAGATAAATTACAAAATGCTATTTGTTTATTAAAAATTACATATTGTTCATAAACATTGAATATCGCCTCAGTAATAATTAAAATAATAATCATTACACGAATAATGTACAGCAAAAATCAACTTACAAAATAATAATCCACTCAATAGACTGCCATTATCACAACTCATTTAATATTCCATATTAACAATATTACTATTTGCTGTTGTCTATGGTATCTACCGGTAGACAATATCTATTGGGGACAAGGACAGACGTCAACGGTACAACGCAGCCTTCAGAAGTACAACATACGTATTTACATTGGAATCGACAAACAACAGAATATCAATCCATATTTTTAACAGTTTCCAGTATGCACCGATCATCATGTGATATGGCGTTGCAAAAAAAAAATATGTCATGATCCAGATAAAATAGCTTTAATTCAAACTCTAAATAAAATTTGTATTAATGCCATCTATCCTACAATGTGATAGCTAATTTAGTTTTAGAATCTCTACTAGATGGCGTTAGTTTAACGACTTTAAATCCGACTATAATATTGTAAAAAAATCTATGTAAATTATATTCTACGGTGAACAGTGTTAATATTTTCTTTTATTATGAAGTTGGTTCAAAGTTACTTGGCGCGTGGATTAATAAATAAAACGAATTAGTTTCAACTGACTATTCACAAATATTGAACCGCGATATTGAAAAGAAATCGATAATTCCAACTCGATTGGGATGTTTTTTCGCGCAATGAAAAAAAAAGAAACCGGCATTGTAAATATCATCAACGAAATTAATTTCGACAAAACGACTTTTTGGCTAAATTGTTGTACAACGACAATCTATACCGTCTAATGTTCTGCGTTCCTAAGGAATGTGCATAACATTGCTTAACACCATATTGCATTGATACTGGTTATACTTACCAAATATTAGTTAATTGAGATAATACTTTAAAAATAAAATTAGCAACACAGTAATATTGTTTATAGAGAACATTCTATTTAATAAAATTTAAAATAAATGCGTTTCATTGTATTTTGAAATTATATACATTGCAATAAATAGACAAATATATTCCGCGGTATAAACAACTTTATCCCATACAATAGGATTGTCTTATTATAAGTTTAATAAGCAAACTGTACAAATTATCTCCAACTGTTTTATGCCAGGGTCCCATTGGGATTAAGGCAACAAGTTTGATCTTATTGGTGTAATTCTGCGGTAACACATCGCAGCTAAATTTAGGCTGCCCTATCCTTTTCTAATGCCAAACGCCAAAACGAGATAGCAACCATTTTGGCACCATCAGTTCTATTTAGACGCGTCAAAGTTACGTTTTACATACAAATTCAAACGTGACCTCGGAACATGCCTTTGTGCCTTTTGATATAAATGTCGGTTGGTGCTCGCTAAAAATGTTTGCCATCTCGTTTTGGTGCTTGGCATTAGAAAAAGAGAGGAGAGCCGAAATTTAGCTTGTGTTACATCAGAATTAGCGCCATTGGGATTTTAATTACAAATGAAAATTTATCGAATTTTTATATTCAATAAATTGTCAACTCGAATTTAAGGTTTCCTGTTGTATTTGATTCCTAACACATACAACTCTAAAACTATAACATTTATATTCACTATATAGAAGTACTGTGTTTAGAAATTGCAAACAAATGTTGATACTTTTATACCATTTGGGAGATTTTTATTAATATGGTACATTTCTAATAAGTTTATTTGGTATATTATAAATTGTACTGATGGAAACCTCTAATATATTATTAACGAAAGTAGCAATTTGCATCAATATAACAAATGATATGTTTAAATTAATATTGATTACTTATAAACCTGCGTTAGTGGATAGATAGGTCTTATTATTTCGCGATCAAACTAAGCTGTCAATTTGCGGCAATTAGTTTGCCTTCATTTCAATACTTTCAAATACCATATTGTATTAAAAATAAATTGAGTTTGAGATATTTTGAGTCGTGTTCAAGTTGCAGATGACTATGTGAGTAATGTGTAGCAGTATATAAATGAATAATGAAGAGGGTAGACCGAATTAATTAGTAGTAAAACTACCCGCAAATTTGTTAGGTTTATTAATATATTGGTTGATATTAAATCTTTATTGAAAGTTTAAAGTCTGGCTACTTATTATTATTATAATTAGTACATGTTATTTTTTTCAGTTTAATAATGTGTCCAAGTTTATATTTTGTCCAAATTCGAGTCTCTTGTCATTGTTTTGTGCGATGATTTCAAAATTTATACAAATATCTTTAATTTACTTCTAAAATATCTACTTCACTGGGTTTACATAACCTCAACAAAATTCAGATTATTTATTTCACAATTTGTATATTAGTGGTAATTCTGGGGTAACAGAACTCAATTAAATTTAGTCTCTCCCTATGTTTTTCTAATGTCAAACGCCAAAACGAGATAGCTAGAATGTTGATGCAGTCAGTTTCGTTTATACACGTCAAAATTAAAATATTTAGACGCGACCTCGGAACATAGGGATTAAAGATACGCAAAAATGCAACATTTTTTTGAACCGTTTTACAGAAATGTAGGTCGGTACTCGCTATGAATGTTTGCTGTCTCATTTTGGGGTTTAACATTAGAAAAAGATAGGGAGAGACTAAATTTAGTCAAGTTTCGTTACAGCAGAATTAGCACTATTATGTATTTAAAAGCGGACTTAATGCAAAAGGCATTCATACTCTAGTAGTCACCCTTTGGAAATATCAAAATCCCAATTGATTAATAATACATGGTAAATATTAAGAAAAATGTAAGTTTTAATATAAATTGACCATGAAAGGTTAACTTGCTATTATTAGTTTGCCTTCATTGGTCGGCATCCAATTTGCCGGTTGACAACTCGCTCAATTAAGTTTGCTTAACTTTAAATTAAGACCGACTAAAATCAGACCATGTAAGAATAAGGCATCGTTAGTTCAAATTTTAAGAAAATTTACAGTGGCTAATCGAAAATTGAGACAGAAGATTTGTGACAGGATTTGAAATATAAAAAAAAAAAAAAAATAGCGTTGGTATACCTGACTACCGGTACATAGAATATACCGGTAATTTTTTTATCTTATTTATTGATAAAATTATTACCAATAATTACCGATACTTATTTTTTTCATTTTTCTTACATAGATAAGATAGATTAATACATTTTTTAAAATCAATTTACCTCTGACATATGTCAATGTCATTTTGACATTAGAAGTTTTTCAGCGCCGAGGCACCGGAATATGAGCCGGCTCGGCCAATCCGAACAATTTTTAATTGTATAACAATAATATTCAATGTACCTACGTTCAATATTAAATATCCACAATACCAATAACACACTACGTATACAAAATGTTTCACTCTACAATTAATTACGAATCAAATATCAAGATAATGGCTGTTATTAATCAGCTACAAGGGGCCTGGATTCGGTTTTTTTTTATAATAGATGAAGCACCTGACAGGAGCTAATGTCATTCTGTAAAATAATGTTGCCACATTTGATATTCTGTTCAGTTGTGAAGGACTAATAGACCAACTAATAAGAGTAATTTAGTCCTGGATTCATTCACAATTGGATAGACACTTTATTTAGATTATTAGAAAAAAAAACATCAGACTTAATCTCTGCACTTGGAGTTCTGGCGCCAACCCGAGTGAAGCGTCACATGAAGTTTAGTTTTAATATTTTATATTAGTTTATTGTGATGTTCGATGCGTAAATTTGGCGTTGTTTTGTGTAATCAATGATCTTGAACAATATTAAAACACTGGAATTAAAGCGTGACTAACATTGGAAAGCATTTCTAATGTAATCGTTGTATTTGTAATGTATGCAATCGTCGGATTGGCGTCAAAACTCCCAAGAAGCAATAAAATGAGAAGCACCAGCATTTTACTAACTCGTGCAAAAATATATAACTGTGACAGACAAGGCTGTATATGCTTTGATCCCTGTGCCTTCCCTTTAAAAGGGAAAACAGAAAAAAGATATCAAAATGAAATTATATATTGTCAATGAAAATGCAGATTAGTATCAGTTTTTTTTTATAATTTAAGTTTTCATTTTTTATTAAATTATTCTTAAACATTCTATTATGGTCAGTAAGTAGATATTTATATGTAGGAGCTGCATTCATTGTGTCAATCTCCATTAGTTGCCTCAAAAATTAATCTACAAACATTTCATTGATTTCAGGTAAAACACCCGCTTTAAAAATTAATAATGTTCCGTAAGAGCCATTTTTAACTTTCACAGTGAATATATCGTATAATATTTCACAAAACATACACTTATATTAATATAATTATTTACATTTAATGAAATATAAATTATTTATCGACTAAAAATATGGCTTTTTTTTTCTCGTTTAAACAATAGAAATAATAACAAGACACGTAATATTATTGTATTTAACCCTTCCGGTACGGATGCCGGATATACCCGGCGTCCATCTGCTGACCGGTGCGGACGAGCGCCGAATATACCCGGCACCCATCTGTTTGACATTTCTGACATAATAGAAATTATTCTAATAGTTTTTTCTTACAAGAATTAAATAAAAGCCGGTATAGGTATAATTCGTCGTCGTCTGATTCAATTTGATCTAAAAGTCTTTAGGTTAACCTTTAATCCGAAACTGAAGGTATTCGTTATATAACTGATTAAATAATCTAACACTTGGATGAATAGCGACGCTGTTTAATATTTTTGTTACATGCCAAATGATGCTCTAACCTAAGAACTATATTCCACAATATTCCAGTTACCAAAGGAATAAATAATAGACAGAATAATATATTAGTTTACATTCCCCAACTGCACCCGAAACTTTGGCTCACCACCCCGTACAGCGAGAACGTTGCGACGGAAACAGCGCTCGTACAGAAAGGGTTACTAACGATCTTGCATTCGCGACACAACACCCATAAAGCTTGCCTTTAGGCACAGTTAAAGTATTAAACATCGCGTTTGTGAGCGTTCAGTACGACAAACTTAGAGATGTACCATCGACCTCCACAGCCAATATCGACATTATATAGTCCTTCTCCCTAAATCCATATTCCTTGCTCAATACACCTTTCCTCTCTTCTCTATTAAGCCGGTGGCTGCCGCGCCGACGGCTGCATGGCTAGACACAAGGTGATGGCTGGCCTTACCCAAAAGCATGCCAAGTTCTGTTTTAGTGGACCCGTTTTACCTTCGCTTTTTGTGGGAACGCAACGAGTAACTTTAATCACTTCTGAACCTTATAAAATCGCAGCATCGTGGTTCGAAAAGTGGACTAGGAACAGCCACTTTGCTCGTAGCAAGTGGAAAGTAATGGTCTCCGTCTACCCCAATTCTTAGGTAATATAGTGGTCAGTATCCCCGCTAGTCACGCGGCAGACCGGGGTTCGATTCCCCGCCAGAAAGCCATAGAAAAGGCGCGATTGTATGTATGTACCGTCGACTAACTTCGCCGAACCAAACTTTGCCGAGTGACTTGCTACTACAAATGTATAGTTCATTTAGTTTCTGTAAAGATATATGGGCCAAACTCCAAAAAAATACTTAAGCTAAAAATGAACCTTATGTTTGGTACTTTTAAGGTTCATAATTCAATGTATTAATGACTACATTTTAATCAATGACACCGATATAAAACCGCGCTTGAACCGGAAACGAAAAGGTGTGGATGCAGGAAATACTCTAATAAATTTGGTCTAGCGAGCAGTTACACCGTTGGAAAGTCTAAATCTGTATGCATTTAATATGCTACCGTCTGCCATGCACTTAATCAGTGTTCATTCAGTTCGCAGCAAACTGTATGCGTACTGTGTCTACGATCTTCATTTTATTGCATCGCACATTTTAGACTTTTGTGCTGTGTAAAAAAAATGTAATCTTACATATAAACGAATACTATGATATTACATTACATATATATAATAGATGTACATACATTTTAAAACTAATTGTATTTTTTTTTTCAATATATAAACATGATTAATGATTTTTCAAAAACAGAATAAAATGTATTTATGAAATTAAATAATTATTTTCGATTTCTAATCTTAATTTAAATATTTGAATTAAACGACGCACGCACTATGATTGAGCCCGTGCGGTTTTAAAATAAATGAACATTTCAAACCGTCAAACGTTTGGACATTAGGAAAATTTTATCCAGTAGTAAGTTTGCACGCGTGAATATCGGTTTTCGCACTAAACCGCAAGTTCCAAAATAATTATAGATTTACAAAAAAAAAATAGTCAAGAACCATTTTTACTTGAGCCCTAATGGCGACTACTGAAACGGATTCAGATTGTATCTTCAATTCTACTTGACCACTATTGATGAAACATGCTGCAGTATTTAAGTTGGAATAGTACTTTTAAGAGTGCAACAATGGTGCTGATTCTTTTGTAACATAACTAAATTTAGTCCTTCCCTATCCTATTCTAATGTCAAACGCCAAAACGAGATAGCTACAATTTTGGTGCTGTCAATTTCGTTTAGAAACGTCAAAATTTAAAGATTTTGACGCAATCTAGGAACAAATGGACTAAAAATACGCAAAAGCAACATTTTTTTGAACCGTTTGACAGAAACGTGAGTCGGTACTCGCTATAAATGTTTGCTATCTCGTTTTGGCGTTCGACGTTAGAAACAGATAGGGAGGGACTAAATTTAGTTAAGTTCCGTTACAACAGAATCAGCACCAACATGACCAACATCTATCAGCTGGTTGAACAAACAGACCGAAGAAAACAAAAGATGGTTTCTTTGTTTTCCTCGAAACTACATCCCACTGACTTTCGATACCTTTTTCTCCAAGTCTTCATATGTTACATCTTTCTATGGTTCTGAACCGCGCGTATTTAATCGTAGTGCGTGCGTTCATACAACGGAACTATGTTTACAACAAATGTTATATTATGCGCTAATGCTAGTTGTGTGAACGGCTAAACAAAATATTTAAATTTGTATATTATTATCATTATTTTATTTGTATATTTTTGATGGTCGATATCGGTATATCGACCATCATAAACGATAGTAGATTAACGATATTTTTAACGATGTTAAAGCTATTTTTCCTGTTGACTGATATCGAGCAACATAAACAATAGTAGATTGGTAGCTGATTGGTAGCTGAACCTGAATGGTTAGGCATTTTTACATTCAACAAACGCATTTTCACATTCATAAGAAAAATCGCTTTTGTATCGTTACTAAAAATATCATTAATCATTACAACAAAAATTTTGTTATACACAATAATAATTAGGTATTGTTATTTAAAAAAAATGTTAAATATCATTTATTTGAACGCTATTTTTCTTATAAGCAGTTTGTGCGTATAAATTTCTTCCAGGTCTAGAATTATCGAATAACAAGTAACATTTGTCGAAACTTGGTTACTAATCGTACACAAAAAAAAAATTGAATCCAAAATTATTGCCATTACATATTTTTGATATTACATAAATTATTGTAAGATAAATATTTACAATCCTGTAATACTCCAAATGTAATCAAATACGATTCTGTGTTATACGATCAGAGGCCGACATTTTTAATAAATCAATCTGCTGACCAAGCAATCAATCCGCCAATCAATCAAACGAACAACCAACGACTCGATTAATCATACAATTCAATCTAAAAATATCATCGGTAATAAAGCAAGCTTTTACACTGAACTTACACTTAAGTGTACAGCGATAATACATTGAAATTGGCTTCTAGAACAATCGTAATACCAAAATAAATAGCATTTAACACATGTTTCAACATTTCTTTGTGTTATATTTCGGCGCCGACATAAGAATAGCGTCAATCCATTTCTTCTCTTCTCTGGATGCTGTGAGAACCAGCTGAGAGATAAAGAGCGACAGAGTCATCCTGTTATTCAATTAAAATCGACTGCGATCTCCAAGATGCTTGTCAAGCTTTGAGATTATGGCAAAACCCCCCATTTTTTAAGTGGAGACCCAAGTCCAGCGATGAAGTTTAATGGGCTAATAATGATTTGGATAATAAAATGGATTCGGAGAATGGTTATCAGAGTAGGCATACTTTAAAGGAATATTCCACTTTTTATATTAGAAATTTAATTATTTTGAATGAACAATTCTTTAAGGATCTAATTAATCATTGTCCGATTCTGAAACTTAATTATTGCACGGATGGCACAATGGTTTAAGGGTCCTGTGCGCTGTCGAGTGTTGTAGGTTCGATCCCCACACGGGACAACAAATTTATGTAATCCATAAATTGTTCCGAGTCTGGGTGTTCTGTGTTCCCGTTATTTGAATGTTTGTAGTCCCCGCGACACAGAAATTAATCCTAATGCGGGAGTTGTCTTAAAAAAAAAAAAAAATATTTTGGCATTACGACAATATGAAGAATGCTAATGATGTACGATACATTTAACAAATGCCCCATCAGGAAGACACTGTTTGATAATTCAATAAAATACTCTTAGAGATCAAATGTTTTTAATTCAAAATTATATTGAATGCGTTTGTAAAAATATCAGACGAATATTTTTGCGCGATTATCTATATCTGCATACTAGTTATTATGGTAAAATTATTAATTATATTTTCACAGAATACGACTAAATCTCACAAAATATTAATATCTCGCTATTTAACACCAATGCAAGGTTTAAACTCACAAGTCAATATGCAAAATCGATTTCGTAGCTTTATGACCAGAACTCATCGAGTTATAATGATACTGGCTCGAATCTCAGCGAAAAGGGGCTTTGAAATACCGGTAAAAATTGTCATCGGTAAATACCTAGTATCTATTTACCGGTACTAGGAATCATCGGTAAAATTAAATTCGCAGATAGTGAAAAATCTTATCACTAAAATTTAGTAGTGTAGACTTAGCGATATTTTCTTTTTATCGATAAGTTTTAATATGCAACACTAGTACTATTTTATGCGGGAGCATACGGGCGCGCCTCCAGTCTTAACCCATTGCCTCAAATGACGGCTACAGCCGTCATGCAAATTTTAATTAATAAAAAAAGGAAGAGCATTAGTACAAAGTGTACCATATATTTGTTAATTGTTCAGTAATATATCGAAAAAGGTATAGCAGTGGTCCTCAAACTTTTTTGTCTTGTAGACCACTCGTAATGTTTTTCACTTTTGGATAGACCCCCCAAAGCGTAGTTAGTATAAAATTGTTGGAAATTTGCTAATTTCAAACGTGTTTTTGACAGTTGGCGTGGCCCCCTTGCACGTCATCATCCATCGACCCTCGGGGTCGACATAGACCATTTTGGGTATCAATTAGGTATAGTATGCCAGATAACATATCAATTGTTTTTATGCAATTCTTCACGCTTTAACATTTTGGGATATTTACGCGTCCAGAGACAAATGACGACTATAACAGTGACACATACCGAACGTTTCGCATAGTTTCAGTTCAGTTCAGTCAGTTGAAAAGTCATTTACTCTGCGGAGAAAAAAAAAAAATACGTGATGAGCAAATGACAGTTATAGCCGTCGAGTTTTTTCTGGAAAAACTGTGTCCAAATGTAATAATTTTCACTTCCAAACATACAACTTACACTCACTTTCATCTGGCCACCATGAACAATTGAAAAAAAAAAAGTGTTTTTCTGAGCGCGATCGTCAAATTAAGATTATGCGGCAATGGGTTAATACGCAACCTTATAATCCGTTTTCTATTTCAAAAGACCAAAAATTAAAATGTTGCACTACATGTGCATATATTTATGCACATGTAGTGCCGTTCTTCAGCTCATTTGAAGTTCCGATTATTCGATTCGTAAAATTTTAAAAATTTTATATATTGTTAAATCGAGAGCTTTCATTTATTAATTTTTATCTTTCGTAATAATATGGTATATACTATGATTAATTATATCAATATACAACAACCTTATGATATTACCATAAGAATGGCGAGATTTTACAGGAGACCTTTCTCATGATCAATAAATCGCGTAAAATATTTTTGATTATGATTGTACATTTAATACTTTTCGACAAGGACCGGACAAGCCGTACCTTTAATTACCCTCGTTCATAAGGAAACCTATTCATTGGGTAACCCCTTCAATTCTGTTGCCCCAGTGGTTACTGTTTATGCTTTCTGAAATAATAACACTAAATTAACTATTCAGTCAACCAAGGCGTTACCCAATTAATAAGACTTTCCCTAAAGGCTTTTTAGATATAGCGAATTTCAATTTATCTAGTGAGAGGGAAACCCGTTAAAACCCCTTCAAATACTTATTAATCCTTGAACATCACATTAATGCATATTAAATGGAAAGTATTTATTGAGTAACCCTCTCAATTGGGTTTTTAATTTCCGGGAAACCTGTTGTAACCCTAATATAAGGGAAATCCTTTCATCATCATCGTGTCAGCTCACAGACGTCCACTGCTGGACATAGATCTCCTCCAATGATCGCCACATCGAGCGGTCGTGAGCCGCCTGCAGCCACCGTTTGCCCGAGACCTTCACCAGGTCATCGGTCCACCTAGTCGGGAATCCTTTGCTAAAACCCATTTCAAATGCTCACCAAACCCAGCTTTTCTTTTAAAACTAATTCAAAAATTTTTTCAACTATAATAGAGTTTTAAGATTTATATCGATTACTGGTCAACACTATTTTTAAAGAACCAATAAGTATCAATACAGTTAATGCCACTTTAGTCTCCAGAATCGGACAAAACGCACTTAAATTTTTAACGTTAACAGTTACCGATACCCGTTAGCAATTTTTAATTTTAAAATACGCCAACGTATTGCTACACCATATAATATCACCATGGCCTTTGGAGTTTAAAAGGCGCAAAATATTATTTTATTTTTTAAATTTCTCATTACGTATACGATTTTTTAATAATTTAACACGTTTTTGTTTATTTAATCTAATTCTAAAAATTTTACATCAGTAACTCTAGTTCTGAGATTAGTATCGATTACTGGTCATCACTATTTTTAAAGAACCATTTTAATATCCGGGATCAGATAAAACGCACTTTAAAATTACCAGTACCTGATACTGGTGTTTATTTTTAAAATCCCAAAAAGTAAAGCTTTGTATTAGTTTATTGTGATGTTTAATATACAAATTTGCTGTTGTTTTGTATATTAATCGTCAATAATCGTGAACAGTATTGAAACATTGAAATATAATTATCACTAATATAGCAAAGTGAACGTATTTTTTCATGGCAATAAGCCTGCGGATACTCTTGCCCAGTCAATTTGTATTATCATCAAACGTCATTCTTCGGATTAACGTCAAAACTCCCAAGCTAATAAATGTGATACGTCAGCATTTTATTGTTAAATTAATGAAATAAATAATATCTATATGGCCGATGGACATGTATCCATGGCTAAGAAAAAAATAATAAAAAAAAACACTATGGTCTTTGGAGTTTGAAAATTGTAAGTTCGTTGCGATGAAAATTACCTACAAATTTATTATCGTACGAGTTATCTGATACCAAAGATACCGGAATTTACGGTAATTTCATTATGATTGGTGAGAGCCCTGCCCGAGACTTCGCTAACTGTCGGCCTGTAATCGCGATAGTAATACATAATTCACCACGCGGAGCCCTATCAAACAATCCAGCCCTACCCTTCAATGTCTAATAGCATTAATGTATGCGTTTTTGGCAGTATGTTCAGGCGCGAAGCCTTCATAGCACGCTCCTGTGAAAATAAACAAAAGTAGTGATAAATGTAAAATAAAGTGCACCGGTGGTGTGGTGGTGTCAGACGCGGCTTACGATCGAAAGGTCGCGGGTTCGATCCCAGCCCCGTACCACTGGGTTTTTCTAATTCATGTACGGTCTATATCGTATACACCAGTGTATTATTATTTTATACTAGCTTTTGCCCGCGGCTCCGCCCGCGTGAATGTCGGTTTTCCGCTAATTGGGAAAACCCGACACAATCATAGATTTATATAAAAATCCTTGACCACTTTTACATGACCTCTAATACCTTAGCGGCGGCTACTAAAACAGGGATCAAGCTGTATCTTCATTTCTACTGGGTCGATTTTGATGAAACATGCCGCATTAATTAAGTCGGAATAGTACCTTTAAGACTGTAACAATTTAATCAAAATCTACCTGCTGGTTTTTGTGTGAAACCCGAACAGACAAACAAACATTGACGGATTCGGTTTCAGAAGCCCACAATTAGTCGATCTGAATCGTTTGTTTTTAAATCTTTGATTTTTGAAAATGTTACATTTAACAATTTTATAATAGTATATAGTTTATATTATATATACAAGGAGAAAGGGAAATTTCATGAGGAAACCTGCACGCCCGCACGGGTGTGTGAAGTCTACCAACTCGCACTGGGCCAGTGTGGTAGACTGCGGCCTGGTGCGAGTTAATTCCACGGTATATATACACTTACGTACCGTTATAGGAAAAGTACGGGCCTGTCGGCGGGCGGCTCGGAGCCGCTGGAGTGCGAGTGCGGGGCGCGCGCGGCGTGCGGGAGGGGGTCGGCGGCGGGCGCCGGGGAGCCGCTAGACGCCGAGCGCGGCTCCGCCGCCAGCTCCTTGGCCGTCAGCTGCTCGGAGCCGCCGCTGGACCCGCCGCTACCCGACAGCACGCTCTCCTCGCGGTTGTACCTGCAATGGACCAATCGACGCTGGGTTCAATTCTGATAGAACACAACTTAAGCTAAATGTCTGCTCTCCTAGAGAGGAGATTGTAAGTTACATACATACATTCACGCCGACATCCCATAAGGATAGGCAGAGACCACAGTATATACCACATACATACATACAGTCACGCCTCTTTCCCATTGGGGTAGACAGAGACGAATTTCTTCCAGCTGCTACGATCGTTGAATGCAACAGAGTGGTTATCCGCTACCCACATTTCGCCCCCGCGGGCAACGAGACGTGTCGACATTGACAACGCGATTGTAAGTTATTATTAATTAAATCATTTAGAAAAAATGCAGAGATAATAATAATGATAATATATTCTCCCCCCCTAGCCAAGTTGACATTCAACAATCGTTATCGCTAATAGAAATGAAAAAAAATGTATTGGAATGACACTTGTAATCGCCAAGTCACACGTGACTTATCGAATAGAAGTGTCATTCCAATACATTTTTTTGTTTTTACTAGCGATAACGATTGTCGAATGTCAACTTGGCTAGGGGGGGGCTGGACACTTCACACACATTGATCTAGTCCCAAACTAGGGCGCCCTGCATCTTTGTTACTAGACAATGATATATGACACATATTTACACAGATATCGTCCGTGACTCGGATACAAACATGCGTGCTCATCACACAAGGTTTGCCCCTGCTAGGTTCGAACCCGGGACTCACAGGCATCAGAAAGCAGGCTCACTGTCTACTGTACCGATCGGTCGTCAATAGATAAGTGAATGCAAATCTTTAAACCGCTCGCCTGTAAAGTAGCCATCTTGTAAATGTGATACTTGTTCTACTGCAGTGGTCTCTATGCTTTTCTAACACAACTTAGATAAATTTAGGTTCTTCTATCTTTTTCTAATGCCAAATGCCAAAAGGAGACCATATCGCCTTGTATGGCATAACTGAGTTTTCTTGAATATTCATTAGTTGTTTTTTTTTTAAATTTATTATGGCTACAGGCAGTCATATATTTTACAAGTGTTCGATTAGAAAATGTATTACAAAGTTTCAATGAGACTTAGAAGGTAAGTATTTACTGCGTATTCCCTTACAATATTCATGGATACATTAAAAATTTCTACATTAAAGAGTTATCATTACATGTTGATAGAACGATGAAAAATTGTAAGCCATTAGTGAAATTGTTTCTTACATATAACACATACACTCACGCCGGTATCCCACACGGGTAGGCAGAGACCACAGTTCGCCACACACTACGATTTGGGCATACCTCTCTCGCATCATCCAAATTCATACAGCTTTTCATACATTTTCATCGATTGTTACGTGCCCTGAATAAATTGGAACAAGAAATGCTCACCCGTATATGGTGTGTTCGCTGTTCAGGCACGATGTGTACTTGAAAGGTATCGGCTGGTAGCCGTATGAGCCGGCGTATGGCATGTACCCCGGGCCCATCATGCTGCAAATGACACACTTGGATCTATACTTGCTGTAAACTAGGAACTACTTGCGCAACGTTTTATTTATTACTAGCTTTTGCCCGCGGCTCCACCCGCACGAATGTCTGTTTTCCGCTACACGGGAAATCACGACACAATCGTAGATTTATATGAAAAGTCAACGGCCACTTTTACTTGAGCTCTCGTACCTTAACGGCGGCTACTAATACAGGGATCAAGCTGTATCTATGGTCCAATAGGATTAAAATCCTATTGGACCAATTTTGATGAAACATACTGCATTATTTAAGTTGGAATAGTATCTTTAACACTGTAACAGTTTAACCAAAATTTACCCGCTGGTTTTTGCGTGAATGCGGTATGTCTCTCTGCAGGGATAATGTGTCTAACCGATTTGCTATCGCTTGGTCGGCGACGAATCGAGTCACTCTTCGCTGAATACGGTCTAAGGGTTGAAGCTGGTATTGGTTAGCCCCAGCCCAAAGATGAGATCAGTATTCCATGTGAGGCCGGACTTGTGTCTTGTAAAGTATCTAGTTAGAAGGTGATGGGTTGATGTGAACTACCGTCTCGATCTTCCGAGCGCACTTTTCAGAGGCCAGTTTGGCCTTTCCAACCAGATGGTCGCGGAACTGAACGTCCCTCGTTACATTAACTCCAAGGACCCCATGCTTGAAGTGGCAACAAGGGGAGTGCCTTCGAAACGAGGCGGTATTCTATAGGATTCATTTCGGAGAGTGTGCACAGGAATTACACGCTATAGTTCCTCCAGCTCCCTTCCATCATCGGACGACTAGACGTAC
>WUAW01019803.1:14220-35774 GCA_017165845.1 Thaumetopoea pityocampa | reverse complement strand
GAGTAATTTGTTTTTAAATATTTTTTGAAAATTTGACATTCAATAATTTTATTATAGTAATAGATTCTCAAACGTAAAACAATAATTGTATTAAATACCCATAGGTATATCAAGGCTTAAAACAATAAAGATCACACAGATATAAAGTGTGGGCCATTGAATATATTTTCAGCCAGAACAGCATTCTCATGATTATCCCACGAATGTAGGAACAGCGGTCTACTCTCTTGACACGAGATAAGATGAATTTGACACAAGAATTACACTAATAGGATTCCGGTAGAGACCTCAGATCCTTAACCTCTTAGGCACGGCTGGATCTTGAGCGTTTGTCCGATTCACACCCGGCACAGGCGTATCAAAACAAGGACTGCGTGTTCGTCTGTATATTGTTGACACTGTTATAAAACGATGTGGAGACAAAAATCGTGAAACAAAACCGTAAACGATCGTTTAATTCAAATGGTGAGCGGGTGAGGTACTAGAGTGAGCCACTATAGTGGCGCGTCGTGCCTAAGAGGTTAAGTCGTGATAAAGGAGGTAATCCTATTTATCAATCGAGAGCAGATTAAAAAAATGGCAATAATAATTAAGATTTCCCCCAAGATGAAAAAGATGACACGTTTATGGGTATTGCAGTATCCGTAAGATCTAGATTTTTATATAAACGACACACAGTATAATATATTGATCCAATTTTGTATATAATTTTGTTGTACGGTATGAAATTGAAAGGTCGCAAAATGCATGTTCTCACGTAACAGCGTGTACGTGCTTTTACACCGGTTTACCATCTGTTATTACATATAGTTGTGCTATTGTTTCATATTATATTATCTTTGCACTAGACAGCCTAAGTATTTCATCATAATCCATTAAATGTGGAATTTGATTTCTCAGAAAATATTTAAATTTAGATATATAATATAACTAGAAGTGTTAGAATTGTCCGATATGGGTGCATACACTACTTATAGCTGGAAGATTAGTTTAGTTAAAGTTTACATTCATATTAGGTATGGTAAAAAAAAAAATGGGAATTTCAAATTCGAATGTATTTTTCTGTTATATTTTGTTGCTATTCCCCGTTTAACACTCACAGCCAAAGACGCACCTGCGTGAGATATGAATTGTTTTAGTAACCAGTCACGCGTTTGCGCAAGAAAATTTATTATAATAAGAAAATTGCCTTCCGGGAAAACCCATTCCTACGCCGAGGCAATAATTATCAGCAGATCCGCACGTGGCCGACAGTGAATGTGTTAAGCGATTTCCCGTGCATCGATCAGGACGGTATATTGCGATAAATCGGTAGATAGTTCAAAGCCGATACGCTTTGAACTAAAATCGGCATACAAATTATACGTCAGCACTAAAGTTGTTTTACAACATAATTAGCTATGGCAGATACACCATTTAGGAAAATAACTCTGGCCACAATCGATTTTTGTAATTTTATGACAGTTTTTTTTCGATATAATCATAATCTCAGATTTGCGCGTCAGTACATTGAGGAACGGAATTTTAGATAATATAAATACCTATGTTGCACAGAAACTGATATTGTTTAAAATTGAATAAAATTGGTGTATTTTTATTAATAAATACAATGATATAAAAACATAAAAATAACATATAAATAATTGAATTCAGTTATTAATATAAAAACAAAAAAAAAACATTGAATTCAGTTATTACTGTTATTACGCATTAAAAAGGTGGGACATTTTTAATACCCTCGTGCCTTAAAGAATGAAGCCGTTGTATTGACTACAACAGGTAAATTATTACAGCAGTCAACTACCTACTATGAGGTCATCCGCGAGGTAGAATGTTCTCAAACTATATAAAAACTTAATAAAGTTTTTATATAGTTTGTGTATTAAGCAGCTGATAAAAACGTCTGTGTGGCTTCTTCGTCTATATAAAATTAACATCTCTACCAAAACATATCGGTTTTTAGTGTTTAAATTTGAATATTTAACTGCGGCAAGGTACAACATTGGTTCCACACGAAGGTCAACGTCCTGACAGCTTGCTATGTTCACTTCAGACGGGCTATAACGTTAGGTTACATCGATATAATATACGATCTAAGAGCCAACGCTTAATATATTATTACGGTAAGTACGGTCTACCGTAAATTGTTACTTACGTAACACATTTTCACGCAATTTACTCAGGAGAGCTTTTGAGACATTGTTATATCTGCTGTTCCGATCTGAATATACGAGTATAGTTCGATGCGTTGCCACACCTGAGGATTGAGTTGTGATTCCTCCACTACCTGTGATTGCGGGGAAATTCCTTATCATTTCATCATCCCAATCCATATTCGTCTCCACTACAGAGGCATGGATCTCCCGTGATCAGAAAGGGATTAGGCCGTAGTCTATCACGTTAGCCTAGTGCGGATTCGTAGCCTTCACACACCCATGCAGGCGTGCAGGCTTCATCGCGATGTTTTCCTTCTTCGTTGAGTACATTGGCATCTACAGTGTAGACCAAAGGTTCCCAGACATTTTTTCTCATAGACCACTTCCAAAATTTAGCTGGTTCCGGTGGACCCCTACAGCTACATTTCTACCATTTTCCCAAAACTCGACAAAAAATGTGAAGATTAGATCTAACTATGGAAATTTGCGTACGCCAATGTAGACCCCCGTCGAGTCTCCCATGGACCCCTGGCGGTCCACCTGGACCACTTTGGGAACTAAGGGTGTAGACCGTACATGATTATAATATATACAGAAATAACTCAGTGGTACGGGACCGGGATCGAACCGCGACTTTTCGATCGTGAGTCGTTTCTGTAACCACTACACCACCAATATCACATTTTTGCAATATCATCTTTACTTAACTGGAACAAAATAGCGATCAAGATAATGTTATTTGTCGGTAGATTAACACCCATATTTTTAGTCCTTTCCTCTAACCTTAACCTCTGCTCAACTCAACAGAGGAGGCCTTAAAGTCTACCTCATCGATACCTCGAAATACGTATTTTTAGTTGTATTTTAAGGAATACTTCAATAAGTTAGAGTTGAGGTATTACGTCATCATTTTAAGGCAAAGGAACAATATTACGTCACGTTTTGAGGAATTTATTTTTGTTATATTGGTACCCTTTGCGGCGTACGTCTAGTACTGTTACAAATTATATGCTCATACGTAGCTGTGTTTAATACATTGGGAATTGATACTTTATAATAATTGTTATTTAGCCAGCTACCTTACACAAAAGTTGGTGTTTTTTCTTCTTAAACATTTATTTCGACGTTATAATTATATATATTTGTCCTTCCTAAAACGATATCTTTGTATGAATTAATGATCCTCATAATATTCAACAGGGTTTCCTGCGTCACGAAAATATTGACGTTCTATATGTGGATAGGCATCGTACATATATTGGATAAAATGTTCAAAATCGTTCATGTTTCCAACAGAAAAATAAAAGTAAGGTTATAATAGAAAGTATTTCGTTAGAAGAATATACAAGAAATCTCAAATCTGAGGACAATAACCCCCTCAAAACATCCTTAAGGTTGATGACGACCGACCTTGGCATTTGACAGAATAATACTCAACTCGGCTAAAAAATTCCTCGAGTGGAGGATAATTAACTGGACTGTAAATACCAAAACCGACCCTTGAGGTTAAGATGAGCAAAGGAACCGCTGAGGAAACGACTAAAAATATGGGTGTAAGACTGAAATGATGGGCTTAGTCACATATACATTAAAAAAAGACCGAAATTTAAGATTCAATGAAAAGAGTGAACAATGGTGCTAATTCTGTTGTAACAGAACTTGACTAAATTTAGTCCCTCCCTATATTTTTCTAATGTCAAACGCCAAAACGATATAGTAAACATTTATAGCTAGTACCGACCTACATTTCTGTTAAATGGTTCAATAAAATGTTGCGTTTTTGCGTATCTTTAGTCCGTATGTTCCGAGGTCGCGTCTAAATCTTTTAATTTTGTCTGAACGAAAGTGATAGCGCCAAAATTGTAGCTATTTCGTTTTAGCAGATTCTAAATGTTTTGGTAGATTCTAAATATAATTAAGTTCTGTTACCGCAGTATCACCGCAAGTATTAATTTAACCCATTTAAACTGGTGTTCTCAAATGGGAAGAATCAGTTTTTCATACTTACGTTCGCGGATTATAAAAATTAGATATATCAACCAGCGTTCCCAATTAGGAACATTTTTTATACAATTGTAGTTAGATGTTTAGAGCTTTTTTAACAAAAAAAAAATATCTTAACTAATAACACCACAAACTATCTTAAGATGATCAAAAATTGTAGAAAAAGTTTTTGGTACCAAAAGAGTTAAAACTGTTCGCTACGGGGCAAGCCATTGTGCCACAACTCTAAAGTAGCTAGCTATACTCAGTCTGTGAGTCACGCGGCTAATGCGCGTAGTTTAGTTTTTATGAGTGGCAGAGGCGGTCAAACACCTCAGTAGCCGTCATTATTATACCTTTCAGTAGAGCTGTCCCATGTGCCATGTAATGAATTATACGTTTACTCGTAAATTACACTCGTCCCACGATTAATAGTCTGCAGATTTTGAAATTGGTGCTGATTCTGTTGTAACAGAACTTAACTAAATTTAGTACCTCCCAATCTTTTTCTAATGTCAAATGCCAAAACGAGATAGCTACAATTTTGGCGCTATCAGTTTCATTTAGATACGTCAATATTGAAATTTATTATATACAAATGAAATTTATTATTACGATAATAAATACGATAAAATATGTATACAGATTTAGACACGACCTCGGAACATACGGTCTAAAGATACGCAAAAACGCAACATTTTTTGAACCATTTAACAGAAATGTAGGTGGGTACTCGCTATAAATGTTTGCTATCTCGTTTTGGCGTTTGACATTAGAAAAAGATAGGAAGAGACTAAATTTAGTTAAGTTCTGTTACCGCAGAATTACCACCACTGTTTATTGCACAATGTACCATCGACAAGATTGATGCGTGACTACCATAGAGTTACAGTTTGTGTGCAGTGACCGGGGCGGTTTCCTGCGGTTGGCTCGGTTTCTTTTGTCAGTATTATTGCAGTATAACAGTATTTTCTGCTTGACAATGTGACAAACAAACGTTTCTTGTGTACGGGCGAGCTATGACTACTGCTTGCAACGGAAAAGGTTTCGGGAATGATCAAATCAATTTATTGTGAACATTGACCTATTACACATTATATACGAGTAAACGCCCTTAATAAAGGGGTTCTTGCTCAATATTTATTTATTTAAACATCTTACACCATTTGTAAAGACAGATTTAAAGCCTGAGGCATTCTCTGCCAGTCCACCTTTGTCACTCATTACATTATTAAGGAGACAGTATTTGGTACGAAAGTGCGGACAGTTCTAAAGCACCTGTCACTTATCAGCCGTATAAACATAGTACATCATCATCATTATCATTATTAACAGCCTATGGTAGTCCACGGCTGGACATGAGCGTCCCCCTTAAAAGGAGCGATTTGCCATAATCTCCACACTTGCCTGGCGTCTTGGAGATCGCAATAGATTTTGGTTTAATAACAGGATAACGCTGGTGCGCGTTGTCCTGGTGCACCCCTCAGCTGTACCTCACAGCATCCCGGGGAGAGATGGTGTGACGCTATTATTATGCCGGCGCAACATAGCAAGTACTTAGTACATAGTTTCAATTAAATACAAAACCCTGATTTTTTTATTTGTCACGTAGGCACTGAAGTAGACAAATTCAAAGGTAACAATTGAAAACCTTGGTAAAAACTTCCTGGTTCGTGAACACGATTTACTGTTAAAGCTATAGTTTAGAATCTGCATGAAAAAAGTGTAATTTAGTATTTGTTCTCCAGATCACGTTGCAAGATGAAGCGATCAAGAATAAAGTGCGAGTAATCATGGTTAATTTCTCCAAGTACTCAGTCCCCAAGGACAAAGAACTCATCAACAATATCTACCTGGATGTGGAGAACATCAAAGGTATGTTTTTGTAAATATTTAGTTATACATGGAATCTACAGGATTTTTAATTTCTTTTACGTTTTGTATAGATTTCATTGTTTTATAATAAAAAAATGCAGTTCTAAATCCCATCTACTGATTATACAATGAAAAGCAAACGAGGAATCACTAATAAAGGCCCAAAATATTCCTCGAACATTCTACTGGCGAGCTTCAGTGAGTGAGATAAATCGTAATGTTACAGTATTTTCAATGCTGATATTTTTCGATTAGATGGTTTAACTCACGTAGGCGGAGTCCTGGCCAAAACCTAGTAGAATGTAAAAATGATTAGGACAGTAAATTAGTTTATAATGAATAAGCCTACAACCCAGTAACCTCTGTATAACAAGAGAATAACAAATTTCTGGTACAGAATAACATATTATATATAGAAGGCATACAACTCATGTACAAGTACTATCAACAAACTTGAGACATGGTCGTCATAAGTGGTGAGAATTCATCTCATTATAATCAGCCACCCTAGCCAAGTTCACTTTCTACAATCTTTAACGCTAATAGAAACCAAAGGAATGTATTGGAATGATATTTCTAATCACTGAGTCACCCGTGACTTACAGAACTTACAAGCAAAAAAGGTTCGAAATTGATTATGCTTCAAGTTTGCTGATAGTAGGTGCATTGTAATTGGAGCAGTATTAATAGGTGTTTATCCATTTACCACATGCATGATTTAAAAATTAAATAAAATAATCCTTTTTACCACTGGTCTTAATATAGCTAGTTGCTCAATATTCCTGATTAATTCACTGAATTTAAAATTATTGCCTTCATAATATCGTCAAGCGCGCAATCAGATCTTAGAAGTCAATAGTTTAAATTCAAGTGAAAATTCTTGTTGCAATTTATTTATTTATTCATTCAAACTCCTTACACAATGTGTAAAGCCGGACTTAGTACTTGAGGTATTCTCTGCCAGTCTACATTTGGGTAGCGCCGAGATAATAATATAATAATAAGGTGGTGCATAGAGAATGGCAAGTATAAATATACCAAATAACTATCTTGAGAATAAAATGTACATTCTAATACATATATAAGGAAATATATATATACTTACTAGCTGTGCCCGCGACTCCGTCCGCGTGGGCATTCGGTAAGAGCGAAATTATTCATAAATTATTTTCTCTGATCTTAATAAGAATGAATGATAAATGATAGATAGATGAAATAAACACCAAATGTTAGAAGAAGCTTGCCACAATGAAACAGTAAACACAGCATTCAAATCTGTTTAACCGTTTCTGTGATTAGCGTGCATAAACGCACAGACAAACAGAAAAATAGAGACAAAATTTCTAAAAACTATATTTTTAGCTCCGATAATATAGGTACAATCTGTATGGTTGGTTTTTTGAAAAAATATTCATTGTTCAGACACGGCTCGTTTACGATTTTATTATATGTATAGATGTGTTCCTTGTGTTCATATAAACTTGCGGTCATCGGTTTAAGAAAAATAGTCAACAAAAGTTTCAGCTAAATCGACCGAAGCGCGTTTCTAGAATATCGCGTATTATTTCAATTAATTTTATTGTTTGTGGATCGACTGGAATGAAACAAACACTAAATGTTACAGGAAGCTTGCAACAGTGAAAACCGCATTCAAATCGGTTCAGCCGTTTCTGTGATTAGCTTGCACAAACGCACAGACAAAATTTCTAAACACTATATTTTTGACTTCGGTAACATAACTACAACCTGTATGGATGGTATTTTTGAAAAAATATTCATTGTACAGACACGGATCGTTTACGATTTTATTATATGTATAGATACGTAATATAGTAAAACAAAATATACACCGCTGATAATGATGATTGAAGAATTGGCTCTTGAAGAAAAGTTCATGAACTTTTGCATGAAAGTTTCAGAGCAAGTCAGGTTACCTAGGCGTGTTCAATTCATTCCAAATTTACGAATTTAAATAAAGTCAGTATTTATGGATAACCGCGCCGTAAACACGAAACACACGCTTCTTTGTAATTTTCCCGTTTGTTACTGCGAGTACCTACCTATCAAGCACTGTAAATATTTCTGATTTAGTAAGAACATTTTGTAATTTGTTGCAGATCTTAAAGGCAAGAAGTCTGTGTACATGATCACAAGCGTATTGATGGCAAAGACCATCGAGTTCAGAGTAACTCGCGGTACATCTTCCAGAATTTTCCATCTTGGAAACGCATCGCCTCTGGTCTTCGCACTGGAGGAGTTCTTCATCGGTGACGATGGAAAACTAATCGCTAAGGTAAGCTTTACGATATTTTACTATTATGATTGAATTCAAAATGTGTTGTGAATCTGTTTCTTAATTCTTGTTTTTGGGTCTTTGTTTGTTGTGAACCTGAGTCTGATGCCACGAATTTATTTACGACTTTTATATTTGAGCTTTTGCCCGCGGCTCCGCCCGCATGAATGTCGGTTTTTCGCTACATAGGAAATCCCGAAACAATCTTAGATTTATATAAGAAGCCTTAGAACCACTTTTACTTGAGCTCTCATACCTTAACGGTGGCTACTAAAACAGGCATCTTGATGCCTGTTTTAGTAGCCACCGTTAAGATCCAGTAGAATTGAAGACACAGCTTGCTGTGTCTTCAATTCTACTGGACCGATTTAGATGAAACATGCCGCAGTATTTAAGTCTGAATAGTACCTTTAAAACGGTAACAGTTTGACCAAAATCTACCCTCTAGTTTTTGCCTAAAACTCAAACAAACAAACATCGACGGATTTAATTTCAGTAGCCCTTGATTAGTCGATCTGAGTAGTTTTTTCTTTAAATATCTCAGATTTACTATTATAAAATTGTTAAATGTCAAAATTTGACATTTAACAATTTTATAATAGTATAGATTATGAATTTTGAATACAATCCTTATCTTATCCTTTCCTACACTTATCCTTTTTTACACGCTTTATATTAGCTTGACTTGTATCTATTTATCTATCTATGTAATGGAATGTGAACACGATTTTTACCCACTTAAAACCATCGGATCGACTTGAAATTCTGCGTACTTCTAAAAGACCGATGACAATACAATAATTTCATAATTTTTTTCATAGATCCTGGCCAGGATCATCAGGATATTAAAAAAAACCCCGAATCAAAAAATGAAAAATAAATAATAGTTTAAAAAAACTAAAACAACACGCTTTATAAGAAAACCGAAATAAAAAATAATTTTACAATCAAAAGCGTGCGGTGCACTATATCAATTAATATATTTGATAATAAACAGACATTGCCAAAAGTAAAAGTCTCCAAGAAGAAAACGTAAAAGTCATAAAGAGCACCCCACGCTTTTGATTGTAAAATTATTTTTTATTTCGGTTTTCTTATAAAGCGTGTTGTTTTAGGTTTTTTAAACTTATTTTTTTTATGTAAAACTACACAACATAGATAATGTAACTTTCTAGTAAATTAAACAAAACAGTGTCACATGTAGATAATGTGGTTACTATAACACCTAAATACTCGTAAAGGATTGTAAACCAATATCGTCTTATTAAAATAAAAAAACGCTCTCAAATTTGTACTACATAAAAAAACTGTTTTAAACCTACTAAAAAGCAGTAATACGTGAGCAATTCTATTCTGATATAAGCCAGGGTCTTGTTATTACAAGTACAATACATGCAATTTGCTTAGGCTTTAGGGCAAGCTTTTTAAGATAACTGACGTCATCTTGGCAACCTTAAAATCGCTGCGACACGTAAAACAGTGGTTCCCGGCTGGTGTCTAGGGCTGCCAGTAGAGACAATTTATTTTATACCACTGGGTTACTGAAATTATACTAATAAAATTATTTATTATTTATTAGTCGTTATTTTTGTTTGTTCTCGCCCTTTTAATTCTCACAAACTGCACTGTCCGTATGAATTTTTATTTTTATATCCAATAAAAAATAAAAAATCCTTGTATACAAGGCAATCTGCTGTACTAATTGGATACGTATGAAACAAATATAAAATTATACGACCTGGCGGTATCCGAATGACGCTGGTCGTGGCGGTGAGTGTGTGAGCTTACGGAGTGACGTAGAAAGACGGCAGTCGGTCACCTTAACCTACTCAATGCCACATTCCCTGCAATATCAGCAGACCCTGACTCATGTCCCGATAACATTAGGGTGAATGAGATGTACTTATATATCTATATAATATTATAAAATTGTTAAATGTTGCATTTTGTAAGTCAAAGATAATTAAAAAAAAACATTGAAAAACACCAAAACCCGACTGCGTGAAAAATTGTAAATTTAAAATTTTTAAACTTAATAAATGAACTAAAAAGATAGAAACAATTATTTTTTTGTTTTTTTTTTCTTGTATGATCATGGCTGACGGTATTCACAAAAGCAGTCGGAGGCATCAAATATTCACAATATCTTCCATCATGAATGACTAGCGATTTTGTTAGTGATACGGGTAGAGCAAGAAAATACGTAGTGGGAGAAGTTCCAATATCCAAACGCTATGATATAACATAGATACACACATACATACATACATTCACTCGAAAAACATGACCCTACTTCTGGCGCAGTCAGATAAAAAACTATTCAGATCGACTAATTAAGGGCTTCTGAAAAATCAAATCCCTCAATGTTTGTTGGTTTGTTTGTTCAAGTTTCATGCAAAAACCAGCGGGTAGATTTTAATCAAACTTTTACTATTCCGACTTAAATACTGCGGGGTGTTTCATCAAATCATCAAAGTCGGAATAGTACCCTTAAGGCTGTAAAAGTTTGACCAAAATCTACCAACCGGTATTTGCGTGAAACTTGAACAAACAAACAAACATCAACGAATTTGGCTTCAGAATCCCTTAATTAGACGATATGAGTAGTTTTTTTTTTAATATTTTTGATTTACAAAATTTGACATTTAATAATTTTATAATAGTATTGATGACTGTGTGGGCAAAAGCTAGTCGCTAATAAAATGCTTGGCCTTATTCGTTTTATTTATCGTAGTTTGTGACGAACTGTGGTCTCTACCTATCCTTATGGAATGCCGGCGTATGTATGTATTCGTATATTTTCGCGGTTGATCGTTAATCATGCTAACCTAGTTCTCATATCTTTGTATTAAGATGATAATTGTTAGTTTTTCCTCTAAGTGAAGTCATTGTTGCTATGTTTATTTATGGAAATTTTATACCGGTGTTCACGTACTTATTTGTTAAATGATCCGTGCAAAAATGTACTGAAACATTTTTTTTCTATAATAATGAGCATTACAACAGGAAAGCTTAAATTACTCGTATATTTTAAATTAGCTTTTGCCCGCGGCTCCTTCCACGTGAATGTCGGTTTTCCGCTACATGGGAAATCCTGAAACCGATTTATATATAAAGCCTAGGAACCACTTTTATTTGAGCTCTCGTACCTTAACGGCGGCTACTAAAACAGGGATCAAGCTGTATCTTTAATTCTACTGGACCGATTTTGTTTTAACGTGACGCAGTATTTAAGTCGGAATAGTGCCTTTAAAACTGTAATAGTTTGATCAAAATCTACCTGTTGGTTTTTGAGTGAAGCTCGAACAAACAAAAAACGTCGTCGGATTTGGTTTCAGAGGCTCTAAGTCGTACTGGGTAGTTTTTTTTAAATATCTTTGATTTACAAAATTTGACATTTAACAACTTTATAATAGTAATAGATAATACAAAAATTTCGGACGGCGTACCAAAGTATTTACGGAAACAGTATTACCTGGATCTGCCAAAATATGTGTTGGCAGTATTTTTTATAGTGCATTTCAGATATTTTTATTTACACAGAACTTTAATTCTATCGAAAGATATCATGGACAACTCTGTTGTCCAGTTTTTGTTCTCTGTATTAGATAGTTAAAAAAAACATTGCTTATCTTCGAATGATCTATCTATATATGTTTATACTAGCTTTTGCTCGCGGCTCCACCCGCGCGAATCTCGGTTTTCCGCTACATGAGAAATCCCGACACAATCATAGATTTATATAAAAAGTCCAAGAACCACTTTTACTTGACTTTTCGTACCTAAGCGGCGGCTACTAAAACAGGGATCAAGCTGTATCTAAAATTCCACTGGACTGATTTTGATGAAACATGCCGCATTAATTAAGTAGGAATGGTACCTTTAAGACTGTAGCAGATGTAATCAAAATCTTCCCGCTGGTTTTTGCGTGAAGCCCGAACAAACAAACCGCGGATGACTGCTCACGCGATTCCACGCTCGGGCACAAGGGTCAAGGCAGACGCCGCACAGTTTATAGTGAGTGCAGTTCTCACATAACCGTTGTGCTGTGCAAATAAAAAGTCGGTACTCGCTGTAAATGTTTACTATCTCGTTTTGGCGTTTGACATTAGAAAAAGATAGGAAGGGACTAAATTTAGTTAAGTTCTGTTACAACAGAATCAGCACCTTGGGCAAGCTTACCACGAAAACTAATAGCTTCGCGGTAACATTGGTACTACTACAAAGTAGATCTTATTATACCCAGTAGTACTACAAAATAGTACTTATTATACCCAGTCCATATTCGTCCCCACTACAGGAGCTCGGACCTCCCCTTGTAAGGAGGGGGATCAGACCGTAGTCTACCATGCTGGCCTAGTGCGGGTTGGTAGACTTAGACACCCACGCCTTTCAGTTTCCTTCTCTGTTGAGTACATAGGTGTCTACAGTGTATACCGTACATAAGTTTGAAATGACCCAGTGGTACGGGACCGGGATCGAACCCGCGACCTTTTCGATCGCAAGTCGATGTCAGCACCACTTGATCACCAATGTAACGTATATACAGCATATTACGGCATATGTGCATCAGATCTTACACTGCATGTTTATTATTACTAAGCGTTACTACCATCTGGTTCATAACGGTATCAATTCTAATGTAACACAAACTTTAATTAGCCTCTCCCTATCTTTTACTAATGCTAAACACCAAAACGAGACAGCAAACATTTTTAGCGACTACCAATCTACATTTCTGTCAGACGGGACAAAAATGTTGCGTTTTTGCATATCTTTAGTCCGTAAAACTGATAACACCAAAATTGTAGCTATCTCGTTTTGGCGTTTGACATTAGAAAAAATTAGGGAGAGACTAAATTTATTTCTGTTACCGAAGAATTACGACCAATATATTCCCTTCTTCACCTAATATTAATGTTGCGCCATATTATTACAAGTATTAGTCGTGGTGAATACGAATACTCTACAGGCGAATGGATTTTTGTCTAATGGAATCCAGATTTTATAATGTCATTACACTCAGACACTCTAGAGAGTTACAAATAGCAATGCTGCTCATAAATTAATACTGATACATCTGTATAAAGTTTAACCTTTTAACCAGGTAAGATACATATATGGATTCTGTTTGGTAAAAAGTGTCCATATATGTAACTTATCGGGTTAAAAGGTTATACTTTTTCCTAATTTTGCGACGGTTTTTTAGCTCGAGTGAAAAGTTTTGCTTTAGCTTCTACGTTTTCTTCCATCGATATGTACATAGTTGCTGTCACTCCATCTCTTCCTGTGGGTGCTGTGAAAACAATAGTGTATATAGTGTAGACTAATGCCTAATCGCCACCTGACTAGGGGAGGTCAGTGCCCCTAGTGACCTCAAATATGGACTGGATATAATACTTACAGTAAGTTATTGTGAAAGAGCCTTTCTCTCGTCTGCTCATATGTTTCCTTAGAAATTTATCAGAGGTGAATTACCTACATAGGAATCCAAGGTGCGTTTCAACATTAGTCATCGCTATCAAAATAAACTGTAACTTCATGTTTCGTCATTAGCGATCACTATCTTAATGTACTGCGTGTTTTAGCTAATACCTAAAATAAAAATAGGTATATTAAAGTATTATTCAGTTGCTCGTTTGTAATTGGTACTCACATAACCGTGGCGACTTTATCTGAGCGCTCATATCTGATTTAGATAATGTCCGCTGCTGAATATTTTTATACGTGGTTAGGCTTTAAAAACGTGTTACGCTTGCATATTTATTGTACTGTCTCTCGCCTGCATATTTATGTATTTAAACTTCTTATACAATGTAGAAGGGTGAATTTAATGCCTGACGCATTCTTTATCAGCCTACCTTTGGGTAGTGTTGGGATAAAGTAAGTGCAAAGAGAATAAATATATTAAAACATATTTGTGTTTATCCCATCTCCAGAGACAATACACTTTTCCAGGACGATAAATATCCTATCACTTTCATCTTTTAACTATATACGTTGAGCCGCAAAAAAAAAGGATAAACCATCAATTTTAGCTTTTGAAATCCTTAAACATTAATGATAATTTATATTAAAACACTAAAAACAACTTTTACTTGAGCTCTCATACCTTAATGGCGGCTAATAAAACAGACCTACTAAAACAGGGATCAAGCTGTATCTTCAATTCTACTGGACCGATTTTGATGAAACATGCCGCAATATTTAAGTCGGAATAGTACCTTTAAAACTGTAACAGTGTGGTCAAAATTTACCCGCTGGTTTTAGCGTGAAGCTCGAACAAACAAATAAACAAGCATCGATGGATTTAGTTTCAGAAGCCCTTAATTAGTCGATCTGAGTAGATTTTTTAAATGTCTTTGATTTACAAAATTTGACATTTAACAATTTTATAATAGTATTAGAAGCTATTTTCGAACAGAGATCCATCCTCCATCATATCTTTCGCCAACTTGCAATCTTTTCGCTATCTGTCGTTATCTGTCAGTGGTAGTTTAGTTATTTATATATTATATATTAGTCTTAAAAATACCATTAATGACAAAAGGCCCCTTTGTTCTGGGTTCGACTCCCGCCCCCTATACAGATGTATAGGGGGGGGGGGGGGGTTAATTGTAGATACAATGACCCTATATCTCAGGTAGCAAATCAATTGAATAACAATAGTGTCAGGCGCGCCCCGACGGTCATTATTTAACCGCTCATAGCAAATGTTCTGGTGGGGTTAGAAACATGGAGTTTTTATGTTTCGACAATTATTGAAAAAATACCCAAAAAAACCAGATTTCCTTTATTTTTTCCTTTTTTTAAATTAGTAGTGTTTTCTTTTTTGGGTAAATTGTATTAGTTGTTATTGTATGGTTTCTACAATCATTGCTGTTTTTGTTTGAACATGATAGCACACTTGAATAAAAAGGTACAGCGTGTTCTTTACATGGGGTCCGCAGTCACTGGTAAAAAAAAACAGTGCTATAAAACTTATAAACATTTTTTAATTTTTTTAAGTATTTTTCCGTCGACGAAATTGAGTCTAGAATCACCCGATTTCATATGTGCACCTTATGGAGACTCACACTTAATATTCTGAGACGTTTCATTCATTTCGACAGTATAGATTGATATAATGTCAATATCGTGGTGCTAATTATGAAGATTAGTGCAAAATCTAAATTAGCGAAGTATGCTTGGAATTTCTGGATGAGCGGGCAGTGTGCCAGAGGTATTGATTAATTAATTCTAATAATAAACTCAGTCTATGAGGTATTTCCAAATTTCATACCTCTTTATAATCGCGCTGCTCTGTATCGTTGTGTTGTAACGAGCAATAAAAATTTAATTACAGTTTAAAAGTATCATTCCACACCACCTTGAGCCATTTATCACCAGATCTCCTGCCGGTGTTATTTAAGTTATTCCCCTCTGTAAACACTTTCTTAGATTAAGTTAGTTTCTTTACATCTAGCAGAGGGCTTCGAGGATCGTAAACTGAATGGGCGCGAGCGCTGAACATCAATACAAAGCGGTCTCCGGGAAGGAGGACGACATGAATGGCTCATATCTTCGACGTAGATTGAGAACTATTATAAACAACTGCTATTTGGTTAAATGACAGCTATTTAGTTATCCAGCTACGCTGACGATATCGTCGAGAGCACTTTTAGGTGCTGAGATGAGGGCAGTAGGTTTCCCGATGAGAAGTGCTCGAAAGAGCGAGACACCGAAGGGTATTGGTAAGTTATCCACAGTGGATCCCGAAGCACCTCAATGTGTTGATGAATACGGCCGCAGAATTTTTAGTCAGTAGGAGTCTGATACGCCGCGCAAGCCTGCCTTGAAACACGCGAGGTCCTAGTAGGATTTTCTCAGAGTAATTAAAGGTTATTTTATATTCAAATCTTACAATGCTTTCTTGGTTTTTGAATTTATTTGCTTGCTGCCTATTTTCCTTATCATTATATATCAACATTTTATTGGTATATTTATAACGTCGTAAATACAGTAGCTGTATGTTTATATGCAGGATTATTTTAAATCTGATAAACATAATAGATTACCAATAATAAAGTTTTCTTTTAGGATTTACACACGCCCAAAAATATGATATTAAACCAATCGCACTTAATAAATAAAAGCGATCATCGTCATATCAGTCCAGATGCATCCACTATTGGACACCGGTCTCCTCTGTTGACCGCTGCGACCTTAATTAGGTCATCGTCCACCTGGTTGGAGATCAAACGACAACACCAATTCGATATTGCCATTTAGAGTACTTTAAGGCCCAAGCATTGGTTGGTTTTGTGGTCTACATACCCTGTCCCCTGCCACTTCAGCTATCAAACTATTATGCCGGTGATTCGGGACTCCGAACAAGAAAGAAGCCTTTATTCAGCACAATAAATATAGTTAACAAATAAAATGTACAGAATTAAAAGAACATATAAAAAGTAGATAGGTTACAATCGCAATATCCTAGTTTTTCTATTAGATGTCTGTCCGAAGAGGCTTCATCTCAGCATGTTGCTGCAGCGCCGCTGGATTAAAACCTCCGGTATTGCAGCACTGCTATTCTGATGGTTTTAATCAATACAGTTAACTTATAGCACCGGTAGGTCCGTCCGACAGTTATTTGACAACTTAGTGGAAATTATTTGTTGTCTGTGGTCTGGTGGTTCGGTGGTTTCTATCTTGCATAGAATCTACGAGCATCGCACTCACTATTGTTCACTGGTTAACTTGAGCTTTATTATGAGGTACATAGTGGCTGTTTCGGATCCATAAATCATCATTGACAACAAGCATTGATTAAACACCATAGTCTAAGGCCTTAGTTCCCAAAGTGGTCCAGGTGGACCCACAGGGGTCTACGTTGGCGGACGCAAATTTCCATAGTTAGATCTAATCTTCACATTTTTTGTCGAGTTTTAGGAATATGGTAGAAATGTAGCTGCAGGGGGTCCACCGGAATCAGCTAAATTTTGAAAGTGGTCTATGAGAAAAAAAGTCTAGGAACCTCTGGTCTAAGGCATAGTGTTATTTTTGACTAAAATATGCCACAGAGGTTCCAGACGAGATCAGCTGTCAAATACGACTTATTCGACCACTGATCTCGCTGTAATAACAGGTTCTTGTAAGTACTGATCTTCATATTAAATACTATGATGTACTTTTAGAACAGTTTAAAAATCAAGAGTCCAAAGATCTTTATGACCGAATATAGTGACCCGAGTTGAGTGAGAACTATTGATAATATGAATGACCCGATATAAATTTTAGGTAAAATTTAGTGTTTTTAATTTTATTCCGATTCCTACGTCTGTTCGCTATACTTATATTTTTCCTCATTCCTCTTATTTCCTCATTTTAACTAAACAGTAGATATTTGATATTTTACATACCTTTATCCATTATATAGTGTATGACGCCTGCGCCGTTTTGCTATTATATACATGTATCTACATACACATCATTCATACATTTTAGGGGTGCATGTTACACATTATTAGATATGTGTTATGTTCGATGTCTGAATGATACTACCAGAGATCCAGCAGAACACCAGCGTGGAGTATGCCGCCTTGCATCATACTGAGCTGGGTTCCCATTTGGTGCAATTATTTTTCTTTCTCTATTTTTTTGTATTTTAGCTGTATCAAATTTTTCTTTTTTTCTTACTTTCTTTCCATCTTTCTTTAAAGACAATGCAGTGATACGCTGCTATTTTAAATATTTATCTATCAGAACCCGCCACGCAGGTAAATCCTAAGATCCCGACTCGGAACAGTACCGAGGTAAAACTGTATTAGAAACTATTAACAAGTATATTACAAATAACGTGACCACAGAATCACGATTTTGTGCCTTTTCAATTGTTGGTATCTGCCGTTCCAATTACACTGGGTTTTGACATTCAGTCCAACAAAGGTGTGCTAACAACATCTAAAAAAAGAATCCCCGCAACCTAGAAACGAGTTGCACCATCTGGTCACTTGCTGTTTAGATTTTCCTTCAACACTATTAATCAAAATCACATTTTCCACCATAATACTTAAAACTCGTATCAAATATGAGGCACGACCTGAAAATGATAAAATTGGCGAAGATTGGGGAAATTGTTATGCAGCTAGCGATAAAACCGCCTACTGTACACTATTATTATATATTAACAATTACCTATAAAGAATAAAGAAACAGTGATAGCTTAGTAGTATGAGTATCCATACCAAGTGTTAGATTTTGAGTTCGAATCTACCTCAAATTTTCTGAAATCATGTGCGTATTAATAATTTTTTATCACTCGCTTCAAACGTTATACGCCTGAGAGATTTTCTCCATGGAGATTTTTGCGTGTGAAGTGTGCCAACTCACATTAGGCCAGCTTGATGGACTATACTCTAACCCATTCTTAGAGGAGACCCGTGACCTGCAGTAGAACAATAGTAGTAGGTGGATTGATGATAATTATATTAACCGCTAAGCAATAAAAATCATCTAAAATGGGTGTGCATTTCAGTATCTAGGTTGTACAAGTGTTTTGATGGAAAGTAAACACTGTACCTAAAATGTTTATCGATCGCTGGGCACTCTAGGTAGGTACTGGTAATATTTGAAATGACCTCGCTGATAACAGTAATCGGTGTTAGACCGTAGGCTTGTCGAAAATTTACACTGTATAATGCTGGTGAAGATTTCAACCTATATTCGTCCTTGATATTGGTAGTAATTCTTCTGTAACAGAACTTAAACTAAATTTAGTCTCTCCCTGTCTTTTCTAAGGCCAAACGCCAAAACGAAATAGTAAACATTTTTAGCGAGTACCAACCTACATTTCAGTCTAAAGGTACAAAAAATGTTGCTATTTTGTGTATATTTAGTCGGCATGTTCAGAGATCACGTCTAAATTTCTTAATTTTGACGTGTCTAAACAAAACTGACCGTGCCAAAATTGTAGCTATCTCGTTTTGGCGTTTGACATTAGAAAAAAATTTTTAATTTAGTTTTTTTCTGTTACCGCAGAATTACCACCTATAGTGGTGTAAATTAAACAATTTTTCGACTAGTCTTTCAGAAACCGTCTGTAACTCTAATAAACCGTCTGTAACTCTAATAAACCGTCTATAACTCTAATTCGTGGCTATATAACACAAAATTACGATAAATCCGTCTTGACAGTGAAAATATCCAGTCGGTCAGCTCGGAGCTGAACTCATAAATAACATTTTTTCAACATTCCGACTCGGTTGACAAATCTAGGTAATAATACTCGTACATATAAATGTACGAGTATTATTACCTAGATTTGTCTGCATTTAATTTATGTTCTTAGTCCTATTTATATACTCGTAATTTCATTCATCAGTGTCAAGTAACCAAACAAGTAGAGTTCTGTCTAAAACAACTTTTTTCTTAATTTTTTTTTTGTAGTGCTTATCATGTTCTATAAATTTAACTGTAGAACATCGACTATATGTCAGGGGACAAAGGCGGAAAAAACTAGAAACACAATTCTAGGTAAAATGGAGGTAAAATGTCTAGGTAACATAATGTATGTGAAACTTTATTAAATATTACTGCATCTGTTAAAAATTTTAATGTGATTCCATGAAAATGGTTTTGCTAAACTTAATAAAGTAAAAAATAAATGTTTGGTTAAATGGTTAAATGGGACTTCGTTACCTTTGTGATTATTTCCCTTATATGTTTGTCTATAGTTGTATGATGTCTTTCCTGTTGTAATCGTAAGAACTGGCATCGTATTTGGTGTTGATATGTAACACTATAAACGTTAAATCGACGAAAGTGTATAAAAAGATGTATGAATGTGGATGAGCCGAGAGAGATGTGTCGTGATCGTAGTCTCTGCCTACCCTTATAGGATACCGGCATGATGTATGTATCATTCATCTTCCGGAATTTTCTCGTAGCCGTGCCATTCGAAACTTCTAATCTAATTAGGTAAATACGTACATGTATCATCCATGGACCTGGTTACTTTATTGATTTGCTCGTCGAATGTTGTCATGCGCACTCGAATAACTTTTACTAAAACAAGGTCTGCAAATATACAAATAAATAGGCATACCAAAGTAATTCATCAACCAGACAAGTCTGTCTACCTGGCATTTCGCTACAAATTTTATTCAACGATTTTCGAGAAGATAAATATGAGATTCATTTTATTATTTCTGTCTGGCGGTAATAATCCCGATAGTGTAATTATGTTGCCGGGGTCCGGCATCCTTATCTTATTTGTTCGACCTTCAACAGGATGTTGAAGGTCGAACAAAGTGGAATAAATTTAATTCCACTTTGTTCGACCTTCAACATCCTGTTGCGGAAATAGACAAAATCAAAGATAATTGGACTCCAATATCTGTGCTCGCTGCACCCAGCCAGTAAGTTTTCCTGCAGCTCTGAGGTAACGTTCCAATGACCTGTCAAGACATCTACCTTCAACGACCTTCTTAAAGCTGCTTTGCCACGGTCACCAATATATGAGGGGTACAAAGGCAAAGGCGCCGCTGTCCATGCAGTAGGAGTACGTAAACCTTCTCTTTGGGTTTTCCTTACAAATCTCTCCATCGGCCATCTTACCATTCGTGATTTTAGCGGAACGTGATTGGCTAATACATGGACAGTTGGCTATATACATATAATATATGGACATTGTTAGTGTTACTCCGAAACATAATGGTACCATTTTTGTACAAAATGGACGGTGGCACCTTTTCTTTTACTCCCCTCATATAAGATACGAATATAAGTTACGTATGCGTTCGTGAAATCACCTTTATACATAGCTCCATTATTTTCTTGCACTTAATTATTAACATCCATAAATACACACATGACAATATACCATGAGAGTAGGCAAAGACCACATTTCGCCACGTACTACGTTCCTAAAACACCTCTCCCACCTCATCCACATTCATACATCTTTTCGTACACTTTCGTCGATTATTGTTATTTTTATTTAAAAAGACTTCGCGAGTGGTTGCAACTTCAGTCGTATGCTACTACGGAAAATCTTATGACCGTTATTAAATATCTTATTCCGTATTTTTGATTTTATGACCTTACGGATCTCCGCTGCTTCATAAAATTCTTTGTTTTAATCTTATTTTTTATTTTAGTTTTATCTCAAGGATATTATATAAATATTTAACATCCTTCTTCTTTAGCATGTAATTAAAATATATAGAATAATGACGATCCAATAGAATAATGACGTAATTGCAAAG
>WUAW01019798.1:6462-18597 GCA_017165845.1 Thaumetopoea pityocampa | reverse complement strand
TTTTAAAACATTTACATCTGTATATAGCATCTCTGGCAAATAAAAATTTATTTCATTTCATTTTCTTCTCTTTAAAAAGTTCCATTCATTATATATTTACATTTTCATTGACGACTGATTGGACTGATTTCTATTCCAGTTTTTCCCAATTTCAACTTCCGGTAGGGACAAACTTTGTGTGATGAGCTCGAATACTTATACCGGAATCATGATGTTTATATATATATGTGTGTGTGTGTGTGTGTGCGTGTGTGTGTGTGTGTGCGTGTGTGTGTGTGTGTGTATGTGTATATGTATGTATATAGGTCAGGGAGTACTTAGTCTTTTAGCCTGTCTGTAACTTAACCAAATTAAAAAGGTTCGGCCCATTTTCGTATAATTTACATTTGCAAATATCATAAATTGACTAAAAAATTAAAATGGAAAAGAAATGAATATTTTGTCCGAATATTTATGCTCACAGTTAAACTTCGCTAGCTTATTAATTGACAGGCGGAGAACTAAATGAAGGTTGGCAGACCATTACGGTATTAAACCCGCAAATGTTGGGCGGTTTCGCGTGTCCGCAAATGCGATATAAACGATAGCATAATACACAAAGATTTATGTTGAGAAACTGAAAACTATCGCATATTTTATTGAACTAACTAATAATGACTCTGGGTGCTTCTCATTGTCAAAACTACTCTGAAACTGAATATGGAAAATATGTTATGGATTTTTTTACACACACACACACACACACAGTGTGTTGTGTGTGTGTATGTGTGTGTGTGTGTACAGTCACGCCTCTTTCCCATTGGGATAAGCAGAGATCACTTTCTTCCACCTGCTACGATCGTTTAATGTAGCAAAGTAGCTATCCGCATCCCACATTTCGCCTTCGCGGACAATGAGACGTGTCGGGTGGCGAACCACGACGCCGCCATTTTATAAATTTCAAAAGTATTAATTTTTTTTAAAAATTAGTTCCTCACTGCATTTCCAAGGCGTAATCGAGAGGAAAGGAAAGAGGATGAGGTGGGAAAGGTGTATTGAGAAAGAAATATGGAATTTAGGTGAAAGACTATAGGATACTACTATCTCGGAAGGACTAATAAGAGACAGTAGTAGCTCGGGGGGCCGGGGTCGCTCACCTGTATACTTAAGTATATTTGTCGGACAGGCTAAAATACTAAGTACTCCCTGAACTTTTCTTTTTTATATTTTTTTAAATATTTTCATACCTTTAATAGGCGGAATCTACTGCTCAATTTGTTGTTTTTTGAAATGAAACTTGTATGCCGTGTTTCACGCAATTTTTTTTATTGTATCAGCATTATATCATAACAATATAATAACCAATCAATCAATCAATTGGTGAATGCAGGCGGCTCATGGCCGCTCGGTGTGGCGATCATCAGAGAAGGTCTATGTGTCAGCAGTGGACATCTGTGGTCTAATATGGGGATGATGATATAATAATATTATAGACACATGTTTTACACACATTAGTCCCAAATTAGGATACCCCGTGTCTTAGATAAAAGACAACCATATACTTATATTGATAAATGCTAATGTATGTAATGTAGGTAAATAATCCATATATGTGCTAAGTTATATAAATAATATTGATAATCTAATTATCTGGACACTTTTCACACACATTACAAACTAGGATTCCCTGTATCTTGGGTACTAAAAAACCATATACATACTTATATAAATAAATTCTATATATAAATAGATAAATACGTCCATGACTCTGATACAAAAATTTATGTTCATCATACAAAGTTTGTTCGTAGTAAGATACGAACTCGAAACCAATTATCAAATAAAGCAGATTTACTGCCATTGAAAAACACAGTCGTTAAAAAGTAAAAGAAATTTAATAAACAATTAAATGTTTCTAGACTCCATTATATTGAAACCTAATGCATTTTCTATCGGTAACTTCTACACAAACTTCAAGACGCGTCACCACTCTCAATAACGTAATTACAACGTTCATTTGTAAACAAACAACTCGTTACCGAGTGGTAAATGGTTTCTGAACATCTTTTGTTCCGATAATTGCCTCCTCGGGAACACGCGAACAATTCCAACAATTATTATCACAATACTCGTAGAAATCTCATTACCGGCAGATATCCTGCGTTATTCTTCGAACGCTCCCCTATTGTTCGTGCGTGTTCAATCACGGTCACATCACACACAAGCTAGCGATGTTTACTTATCGCCGCTCGCGTTGAAATTAAACCTAGAGTTCGTATTAGAAATTTAACTTTGAAATGCTTTCAAAGTCAAACTTTAATATTAATCATAGGTATCCATAATTTTAATTAAATTAAAAATAAATTAGTTATAGGAACAGTAACAACGCACACAAAAATCAGTCCTAATATTATAAATGCGAATGTGAATTTGTTTGTTTGTTAGGCTTTCTACTTAACCGACTGTCACGAAATTTTGTACAGACATTGTCAGGGGTACAAAAAAGAATATAGAGTACTTTTATCCCCAAAAAAAATTGTTTCCGAAGGCTAAGAAAATTGTTTACAAAGTTATCAATTAATTGTATTGTCAACGTCCTCTGATATGCATCATATTTAAAGACATCAACGCGAACTAAGCCGCGGGTAAGAGCTAGTTCTTAATATATTTCCACTGACAAACAACATTGTGGCTCATAAATTAGTACCTAGGTACTAACTAGTCTAATATTATAGTAAAACAATAGTATTATATTGCGTTGTTCTTTTCCTAATCATTATTTCTAAAATAGTTTATTATAAATTTTAAATAGCACCTACAAGTTATGTCCACATATGCCATCATCATCATCATCAGCCCATGGGAGTCCACTGCTGAACGTGGGCCCACTCTTTAAAGAAGAGAGATTTACAATAATCTCCAGTCTTGGCAGGCATCTTAGAGATCACAGTAGATTTTGATTGAATATGATAACGTTGCCGGCCATGATAATGGTACATCTCTTAGCTGATTATGACAGCATTCACGGGAAAAAGACTATCGTCAGCGTAAAATAGCGCGACATCACTGTACGACTCTTACTCACTCTTGTTGATAAGATTAACTTGTCATTATATTTTTTTTTAATTAAAAATTATTTATCACTATAATAATGGAAATTGAGTAGAAAATATTAAAGAATAACTATTAAGAGAATACCTAATATACGGCTTCTTATCATACCGAAATATATTAAGGTGACCCATCCATTTCAATCTCGAATAGTAATTTCTCGCTGAACAAGCTATTGCGGCCCCTCAAAGATAGCAATTTGAATTCCTAATGGATCAATAACTATTTCAGTTTTGTCTTTGTCCTACGAAGCAACTCTCAAAAGGATTCTCTGTATTTACTTTCATTTCCCTACAAAGAAAATGGAGCGAATTTCTAAGGAATTTTCAATTGACAATGACTATTCATAGAAACCCTTCGCCTTGCTTAATTGCGATTAAAATTATTGCTCGTCTGAAAGTAAAATTTAAGGCTACAAGGTAATAATAAAAGTAATGCTTTAGAACTGATTCTAATACCTATTTAATTAGAGAACTATCACTTAAATATATACTTAAAACGAACATTCTTTATATAGTCCGCGGGGGCACAGGACAAAAGGATTCTTTTTGGTGTTGAATGCGCACATCTGTATCATTTTAGAGTTAAACTGGACTAAATTTAGTCTACGTCCAACAATAGACTGCCATAGGCTGGTAATGATGATAATGGTGATGAATTTCAGTTGGCCCCAACCCGAGACTTGTTCCAGGAAAGTTTCGACTGCAAACATAAGTTTGCCCGGCACTCGCCGACGTATTCCCGAGGCCTTACAGCGTGGCCGGTGTATAAGGCGTTGCTGGTGCTGTCATCTACATCATAGTAATAAATATTAATAATATTCAAAATATCATTGATATGCAAAAGGAACGGGGTAGGAGCCTTGGAGAGCCCCGGAAGAAGGTCAGACTTATTAAATAGTTACAAGAAGGCAATCACGACAGTTCCATTTTTAAAACTACATCGTGATAAAAAACGGTGTATACTTATATCTGAATAAATTTGCTAACGCATTAGGCCAACAAAGGCAAAGCAAAAAAAGGAATATATTGTTATGTTTTTTGACGTGTTAATAAGATAATAGACGATCCCTTTTATTATAAACTAGCTTTTGCCCACCGCTCCGCCCGCGATAATGTCGGTTTTCTGCTACATGGGAAATCCCGAAACAATCATCGATTTATATAAAAAATCTAAGAACCACTTTACTTGGCCTCTTGTACCTTAACGGCGGCACTGAAACAGAAACCAAGCTATATCTTTTATTCTACTGGACCGATTTCGATGAAATATGCTGCAGTATTTCAATCGGGACAGTGCCTTTAAGACAGTAATAGTTTACCTAAAATCTACCCGCTGGTTTTTGCGTGAAGCCCGAACAAACGAACAAACAAACATCGATGGATTTAGTTTCAGAAGCCCTTAATTAATCAATCTGAGTAGTTTGTTTTTCAATATCTTTGATTTTTGAAAACTTGACGTTTAACAATTTTATAATAGTAGAGATGCGAAAATGTGTTTACTGGTTTGATCCAAAAACAGCACAATATATCGACTTAATTTTTCGCATGAATATGTAAAAAAGCAAAAACAATAATATTCTGTCTCCGTCCATCTCATTGCGGATCCTAGCTCGCGGTGAAATACCTCCGAACATAGCTCTTTCCATTGCGCACGGAGTGTGTTCTCTTATGAATCTCATATATTTCAAGTTATCATCTACCAATGTTTAAAATTTTCACCAAACCGGTTCAGTGATTTTAACGTACTTGAGCAAAACACCCAAAGAGGCATCTTTATGACACGCTTATAATTTGACACCTAGACATGGCCACTTTTAATTAAAATGAAACCTTTGTACACCTGTATTTATCTACTGTAATTTGAAGTTCGTGTCCGTACCTAAATACATAAACAATAATTTCTCGTATAATCATGTCTGAAGCGACTGTGGGACGAGGTGCCCGCATGGCAATGCCCGCATGGCCCTATACAAATATGTTCCAAGTAGACCCGCAGTTAATTACGCAACTCAAAACACCTGATTATAAGGGCGCTGCCAACCCAGAACCTACGAGTAAGTTTCTACGCCAATTATGAGTTCGTCGTATATTAACTACAGTTGGATTTCCTACGTTTTCATAATGACATCAATTTACCTTAAACATACCGTGTTCGCGTGTTCGTACGAGCCGTTTCGAACTAGTCACTAACTGAAGTATATTAGTATAACTTGGTGCTCGCTTCAGTTTTGTGATAGTTGAGCGGTCATGAACTATATATTGCGGTCATTATAATTACACAGTAAACTATAGTTTGGTAGGAGAGTGAGTTTTGGTATTATTATAGTATCTTCGGCCAGATTCGCTAACGTTTTCGTGACTTCTTGTATATGAAAAGTTACTTACAACAGTGGATGCCCGCTAGCGTTTCAGTAATGCTCATTGTGGTAGGGATTGTTGGGTTTACAAGTGACATTAAACCCACTTTCAGCTCACAGTTTCGCCTCCCGCAATAGCAGCATACTCTGGACGGGATGAAACTAGAATGAGAAAGAAATCAATCTGTCAGTCATATATATGTTGTTTCATGACAGCCTGTTGGAGTAAACGCAATCCAGCGAAAGGTCACTACGGCTACCACCACAGAGCCGTCGCGCTTAAGAACTATTTCTCTTTCTCTATCTTTCTTTCACCCTGTGTTGTGTGCGCGTCATAATTTCGTCTCGTCTAATATTGTAATTTTTTAATTAATACAAAGTTTCATGTAATGAGTAATACTTTATTTCACAACACAGCCAGCCAGCGCATCTAATAGAGAGTGAGGGCGTGTCCCAAAGTTTCTGATACATGCCGCGGATAAACACCTAAATTAACTGTCCTGAAATTTATCTGTCACATCATGGGCACTATATTTTGTTTTAAAATTATCGTTTTGTAATACACATTGCTTAGATGAATGAACAATACAAAGAGCTTGTACTTGACAAGGATTCAATTTTACGTGACAGTAAATTCAGATTAGACAGCTCGGATTGAATTAGATAAGATTTCAATACCTATCAGATTGTAAATTGATTATTATTTTCGAGAGAAGCTTTTGGGACTCCCGTGCGCTTATGAGGATAGAAGCCGGAGGCGAAAGTGAAATAGTTTACATAAGTATTTTGTTCCGTCAAGTCTTTTGTATTTTTTATATTTCATTTTTCGTGTAACATCGATAAGATTAATATAATCAGTATTTACTCTGTGGGTCATAATCATTTACAAGTAGCAACAGGTTTTTTTGCGGCAACCCGAGTGAAGCGTCACTTAAAGTTTTATTTTAACGTTTAATATTAGTTTATTGTGATGTTTAATATATAAATTTGGTGTTGTTTTGTTTACTAATCATCAATAATCGTAAACAATATTGAAACATTGGAATAAAACTGTGACTTATACAGCAAAGCGACCGTATTTTTTCAAGAAAAAAGGTCTGCGTAAATGTGGTCAGTCAATGTGGTCAGTCTGTGTGTGCTCAGTCAATGTGGTATTCGTTAGATTGACTTCAAAACTTCCAACAAGTGATAAAATGAAATACACCAGCATTTTACTGACTTATGATAATAATATAACTACGATAGACAAGGCTGTATGGGCTTAGATCCTTTTGCCTTCCCTTAAAAGGGAAATCTTGAAAAAAAGAACAAGTGGCAACAAGTGACAATGGACGCGTCTGACAAAATTGCTGACGAAGTTTCTAGTTGTAATAATGTCTCAAATAGCTCTTAGATAGGTAAAATATCGTAAGCCCCTCTTTAATTCAAACATGCTCTCCCACAGGTATTATTTTATGAAATTACGAGTAATTTAAATGCTGCGGTTAAAAAAATTTTAATGAACAATATTTGTTTTTTGTTATTCTCCTCTCTTAGTTTATGGCATTTGAGTGATCTGGTACAATTTTGTCAATATCCGTTGTAAAATGAACTTAGGGTTGATTAGTGGTGAAATTAAGGAATTTTGGCAATGAAGACCGAAGTTTTTTCGACGGGAAGATCTTTTTTTTGTTAAATTGAAAAATATTTTTGTTGCAAAAAAGGTATTTTTATTGTAAAAACAGTTAAAGTTTTCTAAAGGTTTATTGTAAATAATTTATTCGCTAATCATACACACATTTGAGAGAATCAAAACATCTTGCTATTTAAAAGCTATATAATACTCGTAGACATTTCTTCTAAGTTAACGATGAAATTTGTAGTAGTAACAATACACCGGGCGAGCAACATATCCTAAGTAAGATGCAATTTACTTTATACAGGCTGTCCCATGAACGTAATTTAAATAATAATAATTTAGTATTAATAATAATTTAATAATAATTTAGTATTAATGACGTACCTACATCATTCATTCATACATACATATAATACAATCACGCCTTTTTCCCTAGCTCTCCGGCGGGATTATAGCTAGATTTTATAGTACAGTTCATCATCATATCAGCCCACAGACGTCCACTGCTGGACACAGGCCTCCTCCAATGATCGTCACATCGAGCGGCTATGGGCCACCTGCATCCACCGATTGCTCGCGACCTTCATCAGTCCACCTAGTCGGGGGTCTACCCGCATACGCTTTCCGGTTTGAGGTCGCCACTCCAGCACTGAGACCCCAACGTCCATCGGTTCTACGAGCTATGCTCCTCCCACCATAAAATATAGATGTCGCTCTGTAAACTGTTTTGTAAGGGATATTCATTGGAGATTCACTTAAACACAGCTTCTTTGTTCGCCATTTTTATTTAAGAGCGAAAGTACATCTAAGTGATGTAACATTTCTTATACTCGTATCAGGATTAGGACTGTACACTAACAATCAACTATTACTATTTTTCACATAACATAAACCACAAAAATACATTCTATTTAACATACAGTAACTTAACCAATTTAAAAGTTTCGGTGCATTTTCATATAACCTACATTTGCAAATATCATAAATTTCGTACAAAATTAAAATGGAAAACAAATGAATATTTTGTCCGAGTATTTACGTTCACGGTTAAGCTTCGCTAGCTTATTAATTGACAGGCGGAGAACTAAATGAAGGTTGGCAGACCATTACGATATTAAAGCCGCAAATGTTGGGCGGTTTCGCGTGTCCGCAAATGCGATATAAACGATAGCATAATACACAACGACTTATGTTGAGAAACTGAAAGCTATCGCATATTTTATTACATACATATAATCACTGCTTTTTTCCTTGGTCCTGCGGCGGGGAATTGAACCCCTATCTCCCGCGTTACAGGTGAGGATACTGACCATTATACTACCGAAGAATTGGGGTAGGCAGAGACCACTTCTTTCTACTTGCTACGAACAAAGTGGCTATCCATAGCCTACTTTTCGCCCCCGCGGGAAATGGCACGATAACGTACCTAGCGTTTTTTAAATAGGATTTTTCTATAATACAAAAACAAAACACTCAGATAATTTAATAATCTATTAGAACAATTATACTAACTTGTTAAGAGGATCAACATACATTTTGATCTACAAGCACGCAGACAATATGAAAATACTTTAAAACTTGTGGATTTTTAATGGAAAATTAAATATAATTTCAAAAACAAATAGAACGGCAATCAAAAATTTTTGGGAATTCGCCTGAACAGAGTCAAACCCACAAAATGTAAAATAACAGCCTACATTCTTATGTTGCTGTTAGAAAGGATAAATCCAATCTAAATTTAAAATTGTGTCAAGAAAACTCCGAACATTTTCTAGGATTTGTAAAAAAAGCCATACGAGTAAATAACTGAATGCATTTCATTAAATATTTAAAAACACAAAATGAATCTTTCATTTAAAATTCCTATCTACATTATTCAAAGAACGTTTTATTCGTATGATATAGCCGTGAGACATCCTGTAGAGAGCAGACTGTAGACAACCAAAGATGTAAGTAAAAGCAGTTTTTTTATAATTTTGGGGTCTCTGGTAAAGTAATATCTCAATTTTCATCCTAAGGTCGTTAGTATGCACTAGTGTAGTGTTTTTTTTTACAGTTTGTATAATGTCTATTGACTGCACGGATGGCGCAGTGGTTTAAGCGTCCACTGCGCTGTCGAGCGTTGTGGGTTCGATCCCCACACGGGACAACAAGTATGTGTAGTCCACAAATTCTTGTTCTGAGTCTGGGTGTTCTGTGTTGCCGTTATTTGAATGTTTGTAAAGTCCCCGCGACACAGAAATTAAAATCCTAATGCGGGAGTTATCTTTAATAAAAAAAACGTGTTAATGTGTGGCGATTAACTATATCCGTGGTAGTGACACGGTATTCTAGACCTTATTAGGTAGGTCTTATTTTAGAATTAGGCCTTAGGTCTTATTTCCGAATTCCGGTGGGGACAAACTTTATGTGATGAGTACAAATATTACCCGAGTCGTGGTTTAAATCCAAGAAAGATCATCAGCTCAATGAACTCAACGGAAAAGAAATACTTTGTGAGTAAACCTGTCCGCGCGCATGTGTGAAGTCTACCCGCACTAAACCAGCGTGATAGTTTACGGCCAAATCTCATTATTAATAAGGGGAAGTCCTTGCTCCTGTGGTGGGAACAAATATAGACTGGTGGTGATGTTGATGATTATTTGAGCATACAGAAGCATTATGAAGCCATATATTTTCGTCCGCTTAGCATTTCGTGGGAACAATCACTATTCAGTTATAACGTCGGCAAATTGGATTGCTAGTTAAATTTGCACAAACAGCGACGATGAAATCACGGTTAACGTTATTAACCTCCGCACAGATTTCCACCACCATGAGCATTAACTATAATTATCCAATAAACTTTGCATATACTGAAAATAGAGCTTGTATTGAACAGCTTTCAAGCGCTACTGTATTGGAATTATTAATTTTTAGGGGTAATCCATACTCGTCATCAGATGATGATGATGATGTAATATTCAAAATTAAACAATAATTACAACTATGTAATTTCACATAAAACAAAATAATTCGTTTAAACAAAACTAAAAAACCCTAAACTGAATTAAATACATTATATAATAGTTACAACTAAAAATTTTTCTTCAGCCCACATATTAAATCGCATAAAATCCGTCATTTTGTTTTTTTTTAAGAATTTTATGTACCCAGTGACACTCGCGCCATCAAGACGAATCTAAGACGTATCATTTATAAAAATCGGTTGAGCCGTTGAGTAGTTACAAGTGGACATGGGAACAGATATTCAAGTATATATACAAGTCAAACAGATATCCCTCCTTTTGGGCTTCGCCGCAGTCGGGTAATCAAAGTCATACATAACATAAATCATTTATCAATTAAACTACAATTAAACACTAACGGATACATAATCCGCAAATGTTGTCGAACACGATTCGCACGATCGAGGAGCTGACTGTGAAGTAAGTGAAGCTCTATAAAGGCTTATATAGCGATGGGATAAGTTACTCAAGTGGCGATCAAACAACAATCCGCGCAATCACAGCGAGTAGCCTCACTTTTATAATAATTTCACTGGTAACATCTAAAGCACATACAATATTGTGACTACGCTGACATATAAGATAAATATGAACCGTGTTTTACATAATTGGAAGAAATTATAAGTAATTTGTATAATTTTATAAAACGTACCACAGGGTACCCTTATGGGATATCGGCGTGAGTGTATGTATGTATGTACCACAGGGTGAAAACTCTGACGTAGGCTTAACACCTCTGGCACTGACCCGACTACGACATTTCGAACACTCTCTTGAAATTTCTAGAGAAAACAAAAGACGATCGGGGTGACTGGAACCCTCGGCGAGGATGAGCGGGAGTATATACCTAGATGAGGCCTTGCAATACCTTGCAGCGCGCTCAGCGAACAGTTGTTTTGTAGTAGAGAGTTTAAGAAGGGTAAAGGATAAACTAAGTGAAAAGTAATGAAGTGAATGGTATCAGTACGGATGTTTATCCGTACTGATACCATTCGCGTAGCGCTGTCTTCTCGTTTGAGAAGACAGCGCTACGCGAAGGTTGTGCTTACGAACGTGCTTCGTGGTGTGCTGTTCATAAGGCGCGGTGTAAATTTTTAATTAAAAAAATTTCAACTCTCTCTGCATTATCGTTTTCCTTCCAATCCCCGTACCATACCCACTTCTCGTAACAACATTAGATGAAATTAAAATTGGTCAATTAAATAACAATAACGTAACGATCAAACAATAAATAATAAATTAACAATGTATGTTGTGTACACACATATAATGATTATATAACTAATCCGTAAATCGTTTCATTTCCGTAACCATAAAACGCGTCTAAATTATGTGTCTGTTTATTTGAAAGTGATGAAGAGGCGCCTGCAGATATCGCCGTTCACGCTCCATAAACTTCATTCATACACATCTCATACACAAACAATATAATATGAATAATACGAGTCACTGCCATAATACAAACTGAAATATTATTTACAAGCTGAACGAAATACCAGTTTGGTCTTTGGTCAGTTCTAATATTTGGTTTTCAATACTAAGCTAAGCGCTATAAGAATATATTAAATGTATATTAAAATTTGACATATTCGTCGTTTGTCTAACTCAGAGGTCTCCAATTTTTTGTCTCGTAGACTATTTGTCATATGATTCGATTTGGGTTGACCTCTTGCTTAACTAATATTGAATATTTCAAATTCATCAACATCAAATGTGTTTTTAACTGCTCATATAGTGCTATTTACATTGAAAGATTTAAATTTCTAACTATGGTGAAGTCATCGCAGACCCCCAAGGGTCAATATAAACCACTTTGGTTATCAATGATCCAACTGTTCAATTTTTCCATAAAGCCGCACCACACTTACTGTCTTATGTGGCATAATAATTATTATTTATTCTACCCACTGATTTTTTGACAACAAAGACCTAGTACATACATACACACATACATACATACTCTCACGCCGACATCCCATAAGGGTAGGCAGAGACCACAGTTTGCCACATACTACGATCCAGACACACTTCTCTCTCATCATCCACATCTATACATCTTC